>JAPDSC010127022.1:17881-57881 GCA_026290005.1 Latrodectus geometricus
AGGCAAATTATCAATCTAGGCTCAATGCCTTTAATAAGTCAATTCTTCTGTCAACGAAAGAAAAAATTATTTGAGTTGAAAATAGTTCATATCATTCGTTACTTCAAAGAAGTTCATAAAAATGATACTTTATGATTTTCAGAATGGTTATGAAGTTGAGAAAATAAATTTTTTTCAGATAAATTGTCTGATTATCGCAAGTGTTTCTCCGTTAAAATTCCATGAGCATCACTTTATAAATATTGTATTTTAGCCATTTGTTTCATGCGTAAGCAAGTTAAGAATGATGAAAATACTGTCTCTTTTGACCTTATCTCAATTAAATGACACAATGTCATGCTTAATTAAATTTCAAAAATTTATAAATAAAGATAATACAAAATTTTAGAAAAAAATCGTTCAAGTCGTCACAAAGATAAAAAGTAAGTTTGGAGTAAAAACAAATATAATTTATAGCTAAAAATTCAAAATTTTTTTTTTGTTTTTAATGGTTGAATTAAATCGTGGAAAAAACCATTCTAAATTGAATCACTTGAACATAACAAATCACAGTTTCTAATTTAACTTTGCTGTAGCGTATAATTCTTCCTCAATCTATTTTATTGCCATATTTTACGTAATTTAAATTCAAATGTTTACTTGAGCATTTTTTATGAGCTTTAAAAAATATATGCGTAGTATAGACATATAAATTTAAACAATTACTTAATTATATTTATTATTTTTCCTTTATTTATTTTTTAATATATTGTAAGGTTATTCAACAGAAAAAGCCTAGTCATTGTTAATAATTTATTTTGATTTTTGAATAAAATAAATAAATCATTAAGGTTATGCTTATTTAAGTAGATGATTTTTCACTAAAATATATTCAAAAATTTGAACAATTACCTGCCTACTATTTCAAGTTATTTACAGCTAAAAGTTTAATTCACAATATTCCGCTTTTTTTATAAGAATTTGTGAATTTAATTCTAAATAATTTTGCACAAGCATTTCTTCAGAAGGGAGACAAATAATTCGCTTATTTTTGATATCTTAGCATAAATAAGATCTTTCTCAGACACAAAAATTTGTTTCTGTAAGCAAAAAAAGTCTAAATGAAAAAAGTTATTGTAAAAAAAATAAAATGCATGTATGATTCACTTAAAAATTTAGTTTTTTTTTTTTTTTTTGCATGTCAAAATACTGCGACGAAACGTAAAATGAATGCTCGCGAGGATAACTAATAACACTCGAGTATCATACGACAACTAAAATTTCAAATCTCCCTGTTTACTCCGGATCTAAAGAAAAGAAGCAGACAAAAAATGAAAATTCCAGGTCTCTTTAGGAAGCTGGGTCGCTGAGGTCTTACATTCTTGCCTAAATCCTTTTGACCTCTTGTAGGCAGGGAGGCTTAGGTTCCGGAGAAAGACCAACTTCAGATTTACTCGAGAAGCAGGGCACACATTTCCCAGAAAGAGCATATACCTACTCCAAGGACAGGGAAAAGAAAAGAAGGAGGGAGGGAACCCAGACGAAAAAACGCTCTTATGTCCATTCATTCCCTTCGCATTTTCTATCTTCTCTCCTTCATCCTCCTTTCTTTGTTGTCGAGAAGCTCGTCACCAAAAGTATGACCAAAATCAAGAGGAGGAGATCTTTATCCCTTGGGTGCGAGAGGATGCGACGCAACATCCCCGTGCTCTTGCGCCTCTTTAGGATCACTCCCATCCTCCCCCTTTCTCTTCTCGCGATGACTAGAGAGAGAATAATCCTCCCGCGAATTTATTGTCCGGCGGCAGGGAGTTTTTCCTCCAGAAAGAGCTGGACTGGATTTCTCTCATTTGTTTCTTTTTCCAGGGATTTTTATCGGGAAAGGAGAGAAAGGGGCTGTTGGAAAGTTTGATTTGATTCCGTTTCATCCTCAACGATCAATTCGCCACCTCCAGATTTTGAAAATCCCATTCCTAAATAAATGGAATACTTTAACGTTTGCTAAATTAATCGAACAGTTTGAAGGATACCTACTTATTCTGCTTGAGAATTTAAACAGTAGTTATTTTTAGAAAAATAAAAACAAGTTTGAAAACTTAATATGAAATATGATAAAATTTCTGGGCAGTCTTTTGAAATCATTTGCGAATGAAAAAAACATGCCAAATAAACAAAATTTGAAAAATAGAACAAAATACGTATTTCATTTTGAAATTCACATTGGTAAATAATGGAATAGCTTAAAGTCATTTAAGTATAAGACACTCATAAATTATGAAATACTTAATAAATCGCAATATATATCTGAATAAATTAGTATATATCACATTATCTGTTTCATGACCTTACCCTCTTTAATGATTTTAATACACTGCTTTTATTTACAAAATTTAATTTTTTTTAACTAAAATTTAAATGATTACAAGTATTTAATTATTTTTTTCATTTGTAACGCCCCACAGCAATAGGATTTTTAACTTTCAGCACTGCAAAGACCAGAAGTGATGGCAACTTATGTAAGGGACACTCAGAGGGTCGTTGCTCCGAAAGTGGGTGACTCTACGTAATTTAGAAGAAAGTGCCAAGCAGAAAACCCTCAGACTTGGCTTATCACTCCTAGAGATATCATTTCACATGGAGGACATTGCGATCACGCTATAATTAACGTGCTTTAGCAGCCATTAGTGAACATGATGGATCTTCAGTCGGGTCGTGACTCAAACTCAATACTTATTAATAATGAGAAAGAACGTCCTAATAGAACTAATTATCAATGTTCGAAGTATAGAATAAAATGCATTTCACATTGTTCTGAACTTATGTTGCTGAAAATCACTTTGGTGAAAAAATGCTAAAATTTATTTATGCAATTCAAGTATGTATGCCCTCTGATGGCTGAGTGGTTAGTGTTCCTGTCTCCTAGGTTGCTGGTCCTTAGTTCGAATCCCGGTTTGGGCAGGGACGTTTCCTTTCTCTCTCTTTTTGTGTTTCTTTGTCCTTTATTCTTCTAAGATGATAGATGAACGGGGCTCACCTTATAAACGGATTTGTGTGACGTGGATTATGCTACTCGTACCTCCGGGACTTGGTTCTCAGGTGTCCACCGGGTAACGCTTAATGAATAGCAGTTTCTGTCCCTGTTGTGTGAAGAAAATTTAAGTATGCATGGCTCCCAAATAACATTATGCTAAATTGTAATTTGTGAATGATCCATATTTATTCGCATTAAGGATTTAAATACGTGTATTTTTTAGAAGAATTAAAACGAATTTAAAAATTTAATGCGGAAGTATGACACCATTTCTTATTTTCTTATGAAATCTTCCCTTAAAGTCATCTATTGTAAAAATATTATTAATAACCAAAGTTTGAGCGGTACAGAATAAAATGTTATATTGTTAGAGAAATTTTGTTGGCAAATTATGCAATAGGTTAACGTATGGTACTTACTAATCCTATTTAAAAGTTTGAAAATACGTAATTATTCTTTAGAAAAAATAAAACGAGAAAAAGTATATAAAAATATGATAAAAGTCATAAATTTTTTGCAGTCATTTGAAGTCACGTGAAAAATATTCCAAACAACCGAAGTTCATGGTGAAGACTAAATGTTGATGATCTTCAAATTTAAAAAAAGAGACATGCAAATACTTTAATAAAAGCTATTATCCTTTTTAAAATGCAGGCATTAATGGATTTATTTGGGAACATAAGGATTACAATAGCAGAAACTGCATTTGGAAAAATTAATATAAGTGATTAAGAAATGGATTCTACTAAACGAAAACTGATATTTTCCCATTGAATCAAAATATTTTTTTTTGCATTGCGTTTTAATTCGTATTATCACATGCTTAAAACCATTACGTTTAAGAAAAACTTGAATTACTCTTTCCACCATTCTAGAAAAATTAAGTTACATTAATATCCATATTTCTTGGCAAACTATTATCTGTGCATATCAAAAACTTCGTTTCTAAATTCCTAAAGAATTCATCAAATATAGATATTTGGTATAAGAATTAATTTTTTAGTCTGATGACGAAAAATATATTCCAGCTTGTATACTGATTCTTGACACTTGATTAAGGTTTAGAATTATGAAATATCTTAAGATAATTTAACTTATCTCGTTTTGCACAAGTGACAATACAAAATTTCATTATGTAGTTTTATAAGCTTATGTAACTTTGTAAGAGATATTTTATCGGAAATTGAAAAAAATTAAAAAGGCAGTGTACCATGATAAAGCAGTAATAAATATGGAAGCACATAATATTCACGTCATAAATGACATAAAAAAGAACTCTAAGTATTGTCATAAGCTAAAAATGAGATAAAATGTCTCTAAATAAGTCCGCCTTACTGAGAGAATCACAATATTTCAATTGCTGTTTTGTCAGTAAATGTCACTTAAGAAACAATAATAGTGTGAAACGAAAACTATATGATAATAATATCATGTGATTAGCTTCAAAATTGGTAAAACATTTGTTCTGTATTAAAAAGAGTATTTAATTTACAAATATTCACCAATTTCGGATGTTGGTGAAGCATGGAAAAAATGTAAAACTTGTAATTTTGTCTTTCTTAAAAGGTAAAGGTTAAAAACTCTTTTATTTAAATCAATATATTTGCGGAAATTTTTAAAAATTTAACTCAAAAATGAAACATAAGTGAGATATTTTTCTTTAGATAATATCAAACAAATTTCTAAAGAAAAAAATTTTCAGTAATTAAACTCAATATCTCTCTCTCTCTTTATATATATATATATATATATATATATATATATATATATATATCGGACGAGTTGAAAAATTGATGAAAAAGTTTAAAAATGTATAAAAAGAAAGGAATAATCATAAAAATGAGTGGTCAGAAAGAGATGAATTTTTTCTTTTCCTTATTTTTTGAAAGTTCTCTTTATTTTTTCAAATCTCATCTCAACTTAATTGAAGACCCGTCATATTCATTATCGGTGACTGGGACTCATTAAACATGGTCATAATGTACTCCAAGTGAAATGATACCTCTGCAGATAGCATCATCGAAAATTAAGTGGTGCTATGCTGGATATCCCCTTCTATAAGTAACGAAGATTTCCCGCGGTGGTCTGGTTGGTTAGGGCATCGTTCTCGTTACCAAACGGTGGTGAGTTCGAATCCTGGCTTAGCCGAAGATCCGTCGAGTTCATTAATGGTGACTGGGGCACGTTAAATCCGTCGGGTCGCAATGTCCTCCATGTTTCCATTACAAATTAATACCTCCGGGGGTGGTTGGAGCCAGGCTTTGGGTCTTCACTGGTTTCAATCTCTAAATTGGAAGATTCATGTGGTGCTGCCATCTGTGAGCCAAAAGTTGTATTTCCACCTTCGTATGAGGGTGCTCTATTGAAAAACGGAAGACGCTCTCTCTGACTTCATTCGCCAAGTCTCTGTGACGGGCGGGCTTGGCGTTGCCATGTGTCATTAACAACAACAGATTTCCACCCTTCTGCTTCCAAATAACAGGTAGAACTCAACTCTGGGTTGATACAGAGAATTATGCTTAACAACAATCTACGACACTATTTAGGTGACTCGTTACAGTGGCATTGATGGAATGAATTGAAACATTGGTTGATCACTATATCTTGATCGAAAGATAGACTATTTGAGTTCAACTAATGTTGAAGGGAATAAACGATACACAAAGTGCTTAGAAATAATCCAACACTCAAAAATCGGCCAGTTTGTGCTAAGGGGATCCTGCGTTATTGGTTGATCACTCTATCTTGACCAAAAGTTTGCAACAGCTAACACTTTACATGACCGGCGTTATGTGGTGATGCTTCATGCATTGTGTTGTTGTTGTTACTAATGACACTTGGTTAAGCCAACTCCGCCCGTCAGGGACTGGGCGAATGAAGTCAGAAGGAGCGTCTTTTCGTTGTTGAACAGAGCATACGACGTTGCAAATATAACTTTGCCTCACAGGTGACAGCACCCTCTGTGTCTTCAAATTTACAGATTGAAGCCAGAGAAGACCCATGGCCTGGTTTCAAACACTCCCAGAGCTGTTAATTTGGAATGGGAACATAAAGGACATCATGACTCGACATATTTTTACGTACCCCAGTCGTCATTAGTGAACACGACGGATCTTTGGATAAGCCTGGATTCGAACTCATTACCTACCGGTAACGAGAACTACGCCCTAACCAACCAGGCCACCGCGGTTTCATGCATGCAACTATTTATAGCGAGCCTCTTTAATTTAATCCAGGAACGACTTCTTGCAAAAAAACAGCGCTTCACTACCACTCTGAAGATTATTAAAATATGTTTGCTGAATAAGTTAGATTTTGGATAGGATTCTTCAAAAAATGTTTCAACAGTGAAAGATGAGGTATTGAAGATAGTTTTTGAAAGATGGCTCAATGAAGATTCCTCCATTAAGTGTTCAGATTAGCTGTTGGTAAAACCCCTCCTGGAGGCAATGCATACTTGAATTCGTAGAGGCAAGGAGTATAAGAGGTTCCTAATGTCATCCCCCAACACATTCTGCCCAACATTTAACAGTTGTTGCTCCACATCTGCGATATTTTGTGGTGCCTATATTTGGCAACCAAACTTCTTAAAGCCCTAGAGATGTTTGGTTGGTGAAAGGCCGTGTGATCTTGCTATCAAAGGAAGAGTATCAACAGCACGGAGACTGTATAGAGATATGTGGCCCTGCATTGTCTTGTTGGAAAATGACTCGCTATAATGTGTAATACAATCGGCTTCAAGATGGTATCAATATATCATTGAGCTCTCCAGACACAAAACATGGTGGTCGTCTGCTTTAAAAGTGAAATGAGATTCATGGCTAAACTGTATACGATGCCAGCATGATGGCAGCCATGATAATAAGCTGTGACACCACTTCAGAAGTCCCCGCCGATGTTGTGGGGTAAAAGCAATTTTCTTAAAGTCCTCTGAGAGCGTAATCCTGTATCAGACAAGCGCCGTGAGATGGTGAACGGTACCACGGGAGGTAAAGACGAGGCTGTAGTGTGTTGAATAGTCTGCAATGATTCCGTTGTAGTAGTTCGGCCCTTGTAAACAATCTTGCTAGTATTTGTACTCCTTGGGCTTCTAGACTTTTCATTTCGTCGGCAATTTTCTTATAGCAACCATTGCTGCCAACATTTTTGCAGAGCAGTGTCTGTATGCTGCAGTTGGCGGCCTATTGCTCAATATGACAACCCAGCTTCACGTAACCCTACAATTCAACCACGTTTGAACTTGTTTAGTTGTCTATAAGGTACTCGAAATCGTCGTAATGGTCCTTTAATTGCTTATTTATGGAATTACAATAACAGCTACAAAAAAAAAAATGAATTTTATGTCTCTGTTATACTTTGCGAATTGTGAATCGTAATTCTTGTTCATTTACCTTGAAATTTTTATCATTTGCATGTTCTATCAAAATGTTATTTCTTAACAAATTTCATGACAATCGCAAAAGTCCTTCTTGGTACTTTAATTTTTTTTTTTTTTTTGCAAAAGAGTGTGTATGTAATATTTCTTTTCTAATGGCAGGGCACCTGTTCGATTGGAGACAAGACCGGAAAGTGCTACTCATTTTAGCACTACCCGATGGGCATCTATGAACCAAGTAACGAGTAACATTACGCATATCACACCATCACAAAGCCGTTTATAGGACGGGCCTCATTCATCCATCGTCTCAGAAAAGACAAAGAAATACAAAGAGAAACAGAAAGTAAAATTCATGCCCAAATTAGAATTCGAACTCCGGACCAACAGCCCAGTGTTCAGGAACGCTAACCACTCAGCTATTGGCCGGCTTGTGTATGTAATATCTGGATTTCCAAACTCCCTCTTGTGTCTATCGGAGCTAGTGACTGAATGCTGATTAGGTATAACATGATCTTCAAAAGTTCACAGGTTCCATTACCATCTTCGGCAAGGGTGTTTATAATAATTTGAATCCACTTTAAACTGTAGATTTAGATTGAGTTAGATCTTATGAGAGAAATTTAATCAGAGTCACAGCCAAACGAAGCCAAAACTTTATGTCTCCATTACATATGTTAATTCTCTATTTTCCATTTCATCCGAGAAGAAAATGGTAAAAAAGATTTATGGATTACACTCTGCATTTGATCAATGTATACTCGAATTACTCAAACTACACTCGAAGGGAATAAATGGCCTAGGCTAGGTGTTGTGTCCTCTGCAGTTAAAAAGAAGCCATCATTGCAGCAAGCCTTCCCCATTTTTTATGGCAAATATCCAGTTGAGCTATTATAACTTGTGTATTTGTCTATGGTAAGTGCCTTCCGGTATGCAAATATAGACATCTGTGTAGGTGAGTCTTGGACTGTACCTTAAGGTTAACGTGCTTAGAATGCTCGTCTATCACCGTGTGCCTCGTAATTTTGAACCATGGTCATGTGACGAGAGATCCGGCACCATCTTCTCCAAATCCATGCCACACCAGCGAATGGACTTTGGACGTCACAGATTAACGAAGACCCGTTCCCAGTCCACGGAACTCCCACAAACCAATAAAGGATAATATGGTCAGTTTCCCCATCACCGTGGATCCTTCACTTCTCTGATCCACTTAAGTTTGTTTCACTGGGGCTCTTCTGTTATGCAAATAATGAGCTGTATTTAATCTAAATTTATTTAAAATGAGCCACATTGGTACACATTCATAAAAGTGATTTGTTGTGGACATTATATCTTTTGATACACCCATTGTTCTAACTCGCGCATTAGCACCTTCGTTTCTTATAATCGGATACTCAGTTATAATGCTGTCAGAAATTTAGTTTGGAAATCATTTTTTGACCTAAAAATATTTGACATATTACTTATATGATATATTGACTATGTAATTCAGAAGTTCACTGAAAAATATTAGCTCCTTGTTTAGATCTTAGTTATGAAAAAGAAACATGTATGATTGGCATTCTCCAATTCAAACACATCTTGATTACTTTTATAATCTTTCAATCATAAAATCAAATATCTTAAATTTAAAATCAAATATTTTTTCTATTGACCTTTCTGAATATATTCTTTAGTATTTCGTCAGTGACTTTTATAGACTAAACAGTGTTTTCATTGCCAAGTTTTCATTCTTTTTATATTCTAGATTGCTATTAACACCTTGAACTTTTTGCCACTTGAAGAATATACTTTGTAGACTGAAATGCGTAGTAATATTAGTTCAAATGAAACTAATAACTACGTTTAAACTAACAAAAGTACTAATAATTTGGTAGTAAAAAAATACATATGATGCACATATTTTTTTATTTTAAGAATGATTAATTTGATTCGTTGATCGTTTAACAGTCATTTTTTGCCCATGAGGGCTTATTAGACTGGAACGTACGGTTTAAAGTTGATTCCGAACCATTACAAATATCTAAGCCTAAGTGGGATTCGAATACACTAACTGTTGAACTGAAGGCATGCGTGCTAACCATTCAGTTACTGATTCTGATTTATTTTAAGAATTACCTAAGTTTCTATGCTACGTACTTACGAGCCTTATACGCTTTTAAATATTTGTGTTCAGGTATATACATCACATATATTTCGTTTGAATTTTATTACAGTCTTTGTTTAATACCATTGAGTTCTCCCCTGAGAAGTGGACACCATTTCAGTTCATATTAGGGAGGGACTAGGAACACCTGTAGATAGTAGTCCTTCAATTTCTGAATGTCGCCCTATCCAGAGATGTGGACTGTCGACGGCTAGCTTTGAAGACGAGGTTGCCTTGGAAACCGGCAAAACATGTTCTCCCTCAAGGATAAATCCCGTGCTCTGACCCCCTTCGTCTGCTTGATCCCCAGGAAAAGGGATGGAATTCGGCAGTAGGAGAGAAAGGTTTTCCAAGTCCTTCGTCTCCACCTGGGGATTTGAGGTTTGCTTTCATTTCCCCTGGTCTTATCCATTGTGATGGAACTCAGTGAGCTGGTGTCCCTTTGTGGTTTGCCTGCCTCCTTGCCTCTGCAGATCCTATTGCTCCTCCGCATCCAAGGAAGGGGGATCAAGCTCCAAATTGTGATTTAAACCTTCCTCTCCTTCCTTCTTTTTCCATTTGGGAAAAAAATCCCTCCTCTCTTCTCATTCGCCCCGAGATTCTATTTATTTGTAGATTCAAGTTCCTCTCTCTCTTTCCCTTATTTTCTTTGTTTGTTCTTTTATCGCCGAACACCACGTGAATATTTATTCTCTTTTTCAGAAGGTGTATGTTTGGATTTTTGTTCTTAGAACATGTATTTTCGATTCCCTTTCTAGGGAAAAGGTATTGCCAGTCCCCATCTTGCTCTTGTGTTCAGTCTGGAAAGAATGATTCTGGCTACGGTCTGTGGTCGAAATTAAGCCCATTATTTAGCAACATAAAACTTGACAAAAATATAAATTTATATTATTCTTTTGAAAGTTGTAGGTAACGAATCTCCCGTTAATTTCACATAATCCTTTTGTATAAAAAGGAATATTTTATAAATTATATAGATATGAAAAGTGGAGGGAAATTGATCACAATGCCTTAATATTTAATAATGCATATTATAAATAACAAAAGTCAATATTATTTAACTTTTATGTACCTTATCTGTATTTTGTTAAATATGTTTAAAATTGGAGCTCTTAATAAAAGCATTTTAATTATTTTTTTATTCAATGTATTTCTCTGAGGAGATGTGGCCAAGTCTATTCTTATGAGGCTAGCTTACAAAAAGTTGGAAAGAAAAAAATAAAGGACCAGCTGTTAGCACTATGACTACAGATTGGGTATATAATGCTCACTCCAGATGTGGAATTTTTCAGTTATTAAAAATTCATTTTAAACCGTAGATCCCAGAATAAAAAGGCTGACGTTCTGTTAAACAGTTTGTGAATTCAAATCCCATCTCATGTTTGGATACTTACAATTATTAAGACTCCACTATAAACTGTAGGTTCCGGTCTAATTTATAGTATGCAAAAAGTGACTGTTGAGCGACAAGCAAACCAAGCCGAACCAATTCCAAAAACCTTCACTCATATGCAAAATGTGGCTTAAAGTAATAAAAAACATGGATATAGAAAGCGAGATATAAAAAGCAACATAGCATATTTCTTTAACAATTTTCTTTGAAAGTGTTTCTATATGAAAGGAATCAACTTGTGAAGAGGGTATCAGTGGAAAAGGTCACATGATTGATGATGTCATAATCAGACTGATGAGAAAATATTCAAAATGACAAGGAGATGAAGTGTTTGTATTGACTTCTGTATCCAGCCATGGTGTGTAACCGAAATACTAATTCTAATATTATTATATAAATCTTAATGTTATTAGAAACTTTTATGAAAACATTGTTCCTGTATAACAATAAACTGTATAGCTGGGTTATCAATATCATTGTTCAATATAGTCATTAATTAGTTCATTCTAAAAAACATATTTATTAATTATTAAATCAAGCCCAAATATAATATTGCGAGACGACAAGGCATAAATTGTTACAGTTGTAAAAAAACTACTCATTTTTTTTGTTTTTATCTCACTTTTACAAAATAAGTCATTTAATCAATAAGTTAGAAGTCAATTAATTAAAATTAGTCTTTGATTTTGATTACGAGTCACCACAAATATAAGAATAAATTCAAGAACTGTTCGAGTGAATATAGGATTTCTCATAAAACATTATCTTATTAATTTAAAGACTTTATATTTTGCGGTTTACTTTTGACTTATACTTAAATACTACAGCAAATATCATTTAATTCATTTTTATTTTATCTAATTAACCCAAGCCATTAGATTTTTTCTCAAAATGAGATTATTTTTATAATAAAATTTTTCTTAAAATTTAAAAATGTTTTTGATAATTGTATTTTAAAGCTCTTCTTTTTAAAAAAATATGTATGATTACAAAACTCTGAAAATCTATTCTATAAGATAATAATAAGATTGCAGATCAATTTTCACTTTTTAACTTAGTTTACATTAAAATGTTGACTTTCGTATTTTTATAAGAGTTCTCAATTTATATTTATTTCAAAACCCATAACAGTAATCGAAATTAAATAGTAATCGGCGTAATAGTGTAAGCATGTATAAATACTACATGAAAATTTTTTTTAAGAAAAAGCTAAAAAGTCTTGTGAAAGCATTGCGCTTACATATATATGAGCAGTGATGGAAGCGCTCTCTGGAGATCATTTATTGAACTTAATTTAGTATAATTTTGTTGTGATCAAAGCCTTTTAGTGACAATACTAATAACTTTATAAGCTACACTCTGAAGCTTTCAACACGATGAAAATGATTCAAATATCTTAATTTAAATAATGATACGAATATGATATTTCCTGCTGAAACATATTTTAGCAGAAGTTTTTCTACAGCCTCAATATTGGGACAAAAGCATTTGACGATTATAAGAAAGATAAATTTATAAACACAAATTTTTACATTGAAAATCGTTTTTCTTTTTTTTTATTATACATGAGTTTTAACTTATTTGTCATTCATTGGTCGTGTTTTTCACTCGAGGGTTTAGTTTTACCGATACTTATCAATTAAAAAGGGTTATTGCAAATTATACTGCAAACAGTATATTTCCCTATGCATAATAAAGAATTGGGCTCAACCATTTATATGGAAGCAGCCCAGGAGCCTTCAAAACTCAGAAACAAAGATAAAGCAGACCTTCCACTATTTCATCTACCACCCTGAAACTATTACTTCATTTGAAGGACATATTTAATGTACTCCATCCAACTTTAGTGGACAAGATGGATCTTCGGTTAAGTTGGGATTCGAACTCATTGTCTTCTGATAATTAGAACGTAGTCCTAAAAAATCAGGCTACATCGGCCTATTTAAAAAAGATTCCAAGAACTACAACTATCCAAGTACGATATAGGATTTGAAACACGAACTTTTGAATCGAATATCAGAAGTCTAAGTATTCTACGGCAAAATTAGTTTATTATACATAAAAATATTGGTAAGGCTATTGTTTCGAAGAATCGGTTCATATTCAAGAAAATATTATGTTTCTCTCGTGTTTCATATTAACTGTCTCAAAATTTCGAACAAACAACTGTTATTTCCTATAACATCTAATTCCCGAAATATTTTAGAAGCCAAGCTTTCTTATTTTTAGCATTGGTAATTCCTCTTAGACGCACGATTCTCAAACGAATCGCTGCTAAAAATCGAACGCGTTCCCGAACAGTCTGGCGACACTCCATGAGGGAACTTATTGAAAAAGGGATGATGACGATGCTTGGAGAGAAATGAGATTCCGAAATCAGAATATGACGAGTGTCGATGAAGGCTCCGATTCCTGTCGTTCCAATCCTCCGGTGGTCTCATTTTGCTCAACAGAAAGACCTCCCTGGTATGCACCTTCTACTTTCATTTCCCCCTTCGCCGAGATCCCGAAATTCCGTCCCGGATTCGCAGCGGGTCCCCTCCTGGGAAAAGAGCCTCGCGGGGAGACCTTTAGAGAGAAGATTTAATTTAACAAAAGATTCCTAATCGCGTCCCCCTTCCTCCAGTGATATCTTCTCGATTTCTAAGTCTCTTCCTGCACCCCCTTTTCCTTATTCCCTCCCTCACACCCGTTGCCGACACCACGAAATTATACCGGGATTCCCTGACAAATACTTTCCTGGAGCAGCAGCACACTCTGCAAGTCAACAAAAGGTTTTGGAAGAGAGGGTGGGTGCAGCTGTTGGGGGCGGACTGGAAATATTCCCAATTCCATCCTTCCCTCTCGTGAACCCTTATCTTCCATAGTTCGTTAAGCCTTCTTAACAAAATTCCACCTTCTTCGGCATCTTCTGCCGAGAGATTTTGCATCTGTTCTCACTTGCATCTTGATGGAAAGGATTAAAGCGGCAAACCTCACCAACCCAGCAGCAATCTATGCCGTGTAAACGATTTTTTTCCCCTCCGCCGATTTTCGTCACCTTTCCACTGTGTCGTGAGAGTGCATATTTCAGTTGTTTTCTTTCCGGAAAATCCTCCCCCGACTCCTCTTCTTTCGCTCCACCCCTGCTTCAAAGCCTTACCACCCCCATACGATTATAACGCCTTTTCTCTCCTCCCGAGGGGAACCATCTTTAAATTAACCGCCATCAATAGCGATACTGTCTCGGGAATGTATTGTAAATCTAAAATTGAGTTTTGTGGAAGAAAATTCAGGAGTTGTTGAAGTATCGGAAAATTAGTGACATTGTAATGGATGCGTCGAAAATCAGTGACATTGTAATGGAGTAGAGATGAGTAGGAGTACTGTTTGTAAACAGGAAAAAAGAGGATTAATTTTACAGCAACGAAATTTGATACTTAAGTTATCCCGTCATGAACGCAATAAAAAGAAACTAATGGATATTAAAATTTTTAAGTTAGTATATAAATTTTTAAAAAAATAGAGCCTTATTTTACTAAAGATATAAAAAAATTGCCTTCCGATATCATCAGAAAAAGGCTTTAATTCAAGTAGAGCCTTTAGAAGCTTCAGCTCTGATCTTTGATATGGGTATGAATAGTGGTATGAAACCCACTTTTAATTTTGGTTGAAATGATACTTACATGTAAGAGAGCAAACCTATAGAAATAAATAAACCAACAAAACGTCAATAGAAAGTAATGTGGCCAAAGCAGATTTGTACAGAGAAATAGATGGGCCATGACTGGTAGGAAAAGATTCCAAGATCACGTTATAAAAGCAGAAAGCTCAATAATTCGATACCATCCAAGAGAAAACCAACCACAGAAGGGTCATTGATGTTAAATATTTTAGGATCTAATATTTATCTATTGGTATGAAGCCAAAATGGATTGTTTAGTGTCTTCAAAAGGCAGAATAAGGAGGCAACCGGAAGGGTATGACAATAATCTAATTTATTTTCCAGATTTATGTTCAGAAGTACTATAATTTTTCAGTGACAGAATTTTTCAATGGGGAATTTTTAAGATAAATGATTTGATGTTAAAAAATTTACTTATGTATGTCTCGCAGCATACCTTAAACCCATAAAAATCTGCTGAAAATATAATTTTAGGACTTCCACAGATTAGATTGCAGCAACGTTTCCAGCTGCTTATTTCCATGAACTGTAGCCACTAAACACAACCAAGTGATGAATACTATTTTTGAAATAGATCTATGACATGATTGACTCTTTGGCTGGTAGCCAGCTCTCTAAATCTGACACCAACAAGATTCATTGGACCAAATGAAAGATCCAGCATAAGTATTTAACCCGCTATGTACTGGACACAAGAAAACGAGGATTTTCTCATTATGTTATCATGGGTTTTAAAAGATTCAGTAATGAATGCATATGACAGTGAATTACATTCAGTGGATTCCTTATAATTTTAAAGACCACCGAGTGGAGCTTTAATAGATCAGTCTGGGGAGCGTCGTTCTCCAAAGGATAAGAATTTTATCCGAAATGAAATACCACCCTGTTTACTAATAGCGACTGGGGTCGGAAAGTTCCCCAAGTTCACAATCGAAATCATCACCATTGGATTATAGTACTGCCATCTAGTGTCATCTGAACGAGGAGAAATGAACTTTTAAGACTTGACAGATTACGTGAGAGAGCTTGTAGTGCTGCCATCTAGTGTCACCTGAACGAGAGGAAAATGAACTCTTCAGATTTGATGATAAGGAGCTATACTCTCTGTCAAGTGCAGCAGATTCCAGGATTGAACGTGACTGGATTTGGGGTTGGTACAAAATGCTAAATAAATAGTAGCAAAGGTGCCTTAGTCCTCAAATATTTAATGCTAAGACAATACAAAAAACCATCGAGTGTGTATTTTTTACCTTCTACTTTAATCTCTTAATAATTTTGAAAAATTCATTCGTTTTCTAATATTACTATACACAGTAAACTTGAAAGTAGTTGTTGGGGAAAGTAATTTCATTTTTTCCACCAGAGAATTTAACTGTATGTTTTTCACATTCAATTTCCTACTTAAGACCCATAATCATTTTGTATTTTGATGAATGGCTTGTTTGTTGGAAAATAGTCTTGTTTAAGAAAATTTTAATTGACGTTAAAAATTTTAAAATATGTAATGTTTTTTGCTGAGCTTTTACCATATTTGGTACTCTATTTGACCCTATTTAGTACATATTTGACCATATTTGGTATTTCTTCAAATATGAAAGGTAAAAAGTGGAATTTTTGGCATATTTTATTATTATCGAAAATAAAGAAATGCTGTTCAATCAAGGAAAAAATATCCGATGTGTATGAAGAAGATGTATTAACAGAACTACAGTGCCGAAACTGGTTTAAAAAATTTCGAGCTCGCAGTTTTGATATTGAAGATGTAAGTTCTTAAAAACCACTTAAAGTTCGTTACACAATAAAAGCCTTAATTTATGCAAATCTGTGGATAAAACTTTTGAAATCTCTGAGAGTTTAAATTTATCGAATTCGATCGTTCATGGTCATTTGAAATAGCTAGGTTTAAACTCAAACCTTGACATATGGACTCCTATGTTGTTGCGGAAAGAAATTTGTCTTCTCATTGGTATAAATGATTTGCTTTTCAAAAGTTAAGAATTGATCTCATTTCTCCCATCATCGCTGGGGACAAGAAATGGTTTGTGTATAGCATTAGTAAATGCAAAAAATTATAAAATAAAAAAGTTGAACTGTTTCAAAGCCCTTCGAAAGCCGACATTCACAAAAAAAGTCATCCTTTCTATTCAGTGGAATTTTAAGGGAATTTTTTTGGGGGGGGGATTCTACAGTACAAGACAGATATCAATTCTGAAATGTACTGTCAGTAGCTAGACAAATTGAATTCTTCTCTTAAACAGACGACATGATCAATAAAAACATGTTATATTTCGTCAAGATAATGCGAGACGTCACACATGTTTGTCAACCCACGGAAAGCTTCTACAGCTTGAATGGGATATGCTGACACATCCGCCATACTTTCCAAATCTAGCACCTTCTGATTATTATTAAATTGAATCTCAAACTACTGAAGTAATAACTAATGCCCCACCATTCAGCTTTCAGTTCGCTTTTTATAAAAGTAGAATACTGTCAAAAAGGTATATTTATTATGTGATGTACTACTTTGTCAAGAACTCTTAACATTTTGATATCAAGCACGCTATTATAATACGGTAGCTATGTTTCTTCAAATAAATTAATTATTGGAAAAAAATGCACCTGCAACAGTTTGCAACACCAAGGGATATCTTTCAGATAAATATCTGTTTGCGGAGGAATTATTTAACGACATGAAAGGTTATCCTCTTTGCCTGCCTATGTTCCTCAAAATATTTAAAACCAAATATTTAATCTTTAAAGATATCATGAATAGGAGAGTTCATTTTTAATTACCGGTATTTCCTCCAGAAAGATAAACGCGAATGCAGACACCATTCATTGAATAAAGGAACAGAACAGTAGCGTTTCCAGTCATACTGAAGCTTCCAGAATTTTAAACTTTTCTGGAAACTCTTTCACTCTGCATTGTTCCAGCATTCTATGTAAGGCACTGGAGACGTTAAAATGCTGGAAAAGAATGTTCTATTTGTGTTGCCTTTTCAATCTGCAATATTTTGGAAACACGATACCAATTCTTCTTTCATTCCAGAATTCCGATGGTAAGCTGGATCGTCAAATTTCGACAACCGTAAAAAGTTCCAACAGTGACAATTCAAGCCAGCTAAGCCTAAACTTCCGAGTAGCGATATTTTTAATTTCACGGAAGTGTTCGAAACGCGGGAGTTCGATTCCTCTAGATTCATTTTTAGAATGTCCTTCCCCCCTCGAGAGAGCGAAGGAGGAGCAACCTGTTGTTTCTACTTGGGAAACAGAAGAATCCCTCTTCGGCAAACAAGGTCAGAGAATCATCAACTTCGGTTTTCGGCGGGGAAAACGGGAAAAGGCATAAAAATTGTGTATTCCTAAACCTTTCGGCTTAACTCGGAAAGCCCAGATGGCGTGTCTCCCGGAGAGGGAAGACAGCGAATGGGGGGGGGTCTGCGTGTATCTTCCAAAACTGTTTAAAAAGGGGGAAAAAGAAGATACTTGGATTAAACTTTATCGGAACTGAGGAGCTCGTCTCTCAATTACGCTCTTGTCTCTGTAGGAATAATCTCTCCTTTTCCTTAGCGATGCACGTAACAGTGACGAAGACGCGTTTTAATACCACACGTTCGAAATGAGAAAAGGAGAATAAGGTTTTCCTGGAAGATCCTTTTTTTCTCTCTCTCTCCACCACCCTTCGCTTCCCACTCCTTTAATAAGATGCTTATAGATCTATCTCTTCATACTTTAACTCCCACCCTATCACGTGACTCCGCTTTCTCGTTAACACTGGGTTTCGGTCCCTTGGGTATAACCACATTCTCTAGACTTTTCGGGTGCGTCACGACTCTTGTCTCAAGGAAGGAACGCTAAGCGGATCAGAGACTTCCTTTTTGCGCCGGCCCGAACAAAAGCGGATTCCTTTCCTTTTGCTAGGGGGAGGGCAGGAGAGTTTAATTGGTAATGAGGGCGCGAAAAAGTCTTTATTTAAGATCTTTTCGGGTGGGTGGGGGAAGAAAACTCCCTCTCCGGCCCCTTTCCCGACTTTTCCTCGTCGCACACGGAAGGAGGGCTCGTTCGCGGGAGTGTGAAATGTAAATTAAATAATGGAGGATTAGGCAGTTTTACTTGTGCCTCTCTCTCCAGTTTATGTAATTACGCAAAGTGCTTCAGGTGAGGTGAATTAGCGAAAGCTTTGCTTACCTGTGCCTCTCGCTTCTTGTTCTCGGTTAAACACACGCGAAGCACGACTTCTTGCGGGATGATTTTCGAAGACGCGCGTTCTCCCACTCTCGGGAGGAAGTTTTGTTTTAAAATGCGAAAGAGGGCGCTTAAGATATTAACGTCACCCCTTTAAGAGATCCTCGTGTTTATGATTAAGAGTAAGAACTCTTGTGTTTCTGATTAAGAGAACGCTGTAATTCAGCTGTAAACTGGCACGAAATATGCTTCCAAATATGACGATTAATACAGTGTATTTTCGCTTGTTAATATAATTTCGGAATAATCGGGAAGCTGGTAGAGAATTGGCGCCGATGTTATATCGCATCGCTTTTCAAAAGTATGATAGAAACTAAGGGAAATTGTTAATATCTTCAATAAAGCCGACTAAATTTAGCAATGAGAGAAAACTGTTTATTTGCTGTAAATTCAGAATATTTTTACTTAAAGGCATCAGTATTTGCACTGTACAGGTACTTTTTACATAAGAGGACTTATTTAACCGATACCCATAATTTAAAGTGGATTATGAACACGCATTTATTCGCGTGTTAGGAATCGAATCCAAAAACTGTTGAACCGAAGGCCAGATGGCTAATAACTCGGCAACCAGCTTAGCTATATTGATGCTTTGAATCTTTTAAGTCTAGAGATACTAAATTTAATTGATGAAAATATGATATTTTAAATATTCTGCATGTTTAATACATTTTAATTAAAAATATAATCAAATAAATTCCTTTAAAAGCCTTCTATAAAAATCAATGGCTCTTTTAAATTTCACGCTATTTCGACAATGGTTTTATTAATAATAATTACTTGTTTATGTGCCGTGGTAGCTTGGTTATTAGGCATTGATTTCATTATCGGAAGGTAGAAAGTTCGAATCCCATCTTAGCCGAAGATCCGTCGTGTTCACTAATGGCGACTGGGGCACGTAAAATATGATGCGGTCGCAATGTCCTCCGTGTCCCCATTCCAAATTAATACCTCTGGGGGTGTTAGGAGACAGGCATTGGATCTTCTCTGGCTTCCTATCTCTAAATTGGAAGACCCAGATGATTCTGCCATGTATGAGCCAAGCTGCGTACTTTCACCTTTGCATGGAGGTGCTCTGTTCAAAAATGGAAGACGCTCTTTCTGACTTCCTTCGCCCAGTCCCTGGCTGGAGGGCTTTGCTTCGTCAAGTGTCATAAGTAACAACTACGACAACTTGTTAATAACAATTGCTTATTTATAATATATGTAACTTTAATTTATTAATTAAAAGTTATTTCAATTCTATTACATGAGTAATAACAGAGTAAAATGGAAAAATTAAAGGTAAAAAGTAGAGTTTTTTAGAAAAAAGTTAGTGCAAAATTATGAAAATCATTTTAATTGCATATACTAAGCAAAACTTGAAACTGTTATAATTTAGTGAAACAAACTTATAAAGTAAAACAAACTTAGCTTAGTAAAACAAAACTTATATTGTAACTACTAAGCAAAAATTTTTGGTTAATAGTTACAAAAATTTTGAAATAATTTTTTTATATCGTTACATTTTTATTTATTTATTTATTATTTTTTTTTTATTCATCGAATCACTCCCATAAGAGATAAAATGCTTTATCACATGTTTCTATTACTACGATAGATTTAATAAAAAATAAAAATTTATTTATGCGTAAAAAATGAATTGTATGTTGTGTAGCAACAATTTTTCTTAAATATCGCCGTCTTTAAAAATATTTACAGGTTAACAGTGATCTATTGTTGTGGTGACATAAAAAAAAATATTGATCAGCATTAATTTTGGTTTAATGAGTAAAATAATATTGTAAAGAGAATTTTCTTCTAACTGAGAGTTTTCTTTACAAAATATAATCATGAAAAATTCATAATATAAATAAAATAACAGTATCTTTAAATTATTATTTGCATTTTTATATTATAAATATGTAACATTTTTATTTATGTGTATAAATTTGTGTGATCAGTAATATTGCTTCCACCTTCTTTGGTTAGTGGTCAGCATGCCTGATTGCATAGGGGAGGTCTTGGATTCGAATCTCGGTACAAGTATGGATGTCCTTTCTCTTTTTCCTGTCTCTGTCCTTTCCTTGTGTAAATGGATTGCGAGTGGATGCCTACCCTATAAACGGGTACCTATGGAATGTGTGTGCGGAGGAGTTGTTAAAGGGAAGCAGCGCATCCCATATTACCAGCCAAACTGGCACAAAACAACAATAACATTAACATTGCTATTGAATTTTGTTTCTTCGTTAATATTATACGGATTGTTATTAATTCATTTTGTATGATTCTTTACAAAATGTGGGACACAAACCTTATGATGCTGCTCCACTTTTATATAGAAATTTTACTTACGAGGAGTAAAATAAAATTTTTCCTTTTGGAAAAACGTGAACTTGGAATTCTTTAATATAAGAAAGGAAAAGTAGTCATCAAATAATCGAATGTCTAAAAAAAAGATTCAAATCACAATTTCATTTATATTGAAAATTAAGTCTAAAAACGAAATCCGAAGTAATAACAATTTAATGTAATCCAGGAGAACAAAATTTTTCTTTTAATCCCCAGTAAATTTTACTGGAAAAACTTTTTTAAAATAGGCATAATTCTTTAAAAATTATGAAAACTTTCACCAGAAAAGCAAGCAAAATTTTCGTAAGTAAGGAAGTTTAAAGGTTTTAATACATCAAATAATTTGAAGTCGAAATAATATACTTTAAAGTATATAATATATTTTAAAGTATATATATTTTTAAAGTGATTTTCAGCCTAGGCTAAGCTTCAAAATTGATTTAAATCCAATACAAAGTCCACTTTTAATTGTTGATGGCTTAACTGTGTGTAAGTTTAGTTCCGGTTGAGCAATTTACTATGTATCTTGTTTGATAATGAAAGTTGATGTTACCTTCATGTTATTTCTTTTGACAAAGCTCACTCATTTTCAAACAGGGTTGAGAAATTAATATTAGTTTAAAAGAATAAAATTATCAAACTGACTTTTCATTAGATTTTTAATAATATAAAGGAACTGGTACATATTGTATTGAGGCTAAACGTTATTTGAAAAATTAAATTTTAGTTTCTCTCTTTTAGTTACAGTTTAATTTATTTGTGGCAGCATTCTCAGAGGTTCTGGTGGGAGACTGTAACGTATTCAACGGTCCTCTACGGACCAGATCTATTTGTTCATGAAATATTCGTAACAGTAGTATGATCATGAAATATTAGTAACAACAATATGTAACGTCTTATTGATAAGGGACTGTACATTGTCACGTTTTCTTTTATAATTTCATTGTTTGTGTATGATTTACAAAACTTTTATATAGTTTCAATAAAAAATGGCATTTTTTTGGATTTTATTATTTTGAAGCTTTACGTGTTAAATTTATAAAATTTGAGCATACATACAAACTTGATTAAATTTTTATTCATTCAGCTATTTTTTGTTCATAATGGAAAATAAAGAATTATTCCTTATTAATCACATATAATCTGAAAAAATTTGAAGATTTTATTTATTTGCTAAAATAATAAATTTAATAATTTATCTTTCTCTTAAAACTTTAAATTTTTAATAGTTTGATTATGTGCGCAAAGATTAATTATTAAACAATTTTGAAAAAAAGCAGTAAATAATGCATACAGAATAAATATTTGGAAAACTTTCAAAAATTAAAATTTATGTATCCGTGAAAAAAAAAATCTTAGAAATTTTTTTTAATTACCCAAATTCTTCAGTAATAAGATTGAAAATAATAAACAGTACAAATCTCTGTTAATGATATCTTTTCTCCTAAGAAAATCATTCTTTAAATTAAACAGGAATGCTTTGAAAAATACCAACACAATCGACTGTTATAGAGCAATTCTTCGAAAGCAGCTTTCACCGCGATATTCTGCATAGCTCTGTTAATAAATACACGGTTGCTGTGAATAACGGGAAAAATGCCGATAAATAACTCCAGCGATAACTCACTTGATTTGATGATCAGTTATATCGATATGATATTTTCCGTAAGGGGGCATCCCCTTGTTCAAATTGAGGAAGTTTACAGTGTTTTTCTACGTAAGGGATGTTTAAGGAGTTATTTAATTATTTATGTTATAGATACGTTTAATTATTTGGATAGTCAAATCAAAAATTGTAATGGAATGCAAAAATCTCCTTAAGGAACTGGCAAATGGGAATAAAATTATTCTTATTTGGGTGTCAGGGCATATAGGAATAGAAGGTAATGAAAGAGCTGATGAACTTGCAAAACAGGGATCCTCTTTCAATCCAATAGGAATGGAACCCTTTTGTGAGATCAACATGAAGATTACAAGGAAGGTCATTCAAAAATGGGAAAAACAGGAGATGAACAAAGTTTGGCGTGATTCTCCAGGACAGAAACATGCAAAAAGTATGATTTTCAACTCATCTGAGAAAATTGCATCTGAAATTCTTAAGACTCCCAAGATTGAAGACTCAAGCAATTGTAGGCTTCGTTACTGGGCACTATCATTTCAGGAAACACCTTCATACAATGGGGCTTTTTAAACAGGAACCAATTTGTAGGAAATGCCACGCAAGGGTAGAATCAGCTCATCATATCCTATATGAGTGTGATGCTCTTGCCCTTACAAGATTCACTACTCTAGATAATCCATATTCTAAAGAGTTACACCTAAACTCCATTGAGGGCCTATCAGACTTTATAAACAAAGTAGGTGACCCAAGACAATGGAACTAGGAAAAAATTGGGCTTGGAGCATGGTACAAAATGCAACAATGCAGAGGTGCCACATATCTGACAAGCTCAAGAAGAAGAAGAAGAAGAATTATTTGGATAGTTTTTCAACACGAGAAAAAATTTATGAGACGGATTTAATAAAAGCAAATTTTTCGAAAACTTTCAATTTAAAACCGCGATATAGCGTTTTCAGTAGATTTTTTTCTTAAACTGCATTTAAATTTTACTTGTTGTTGTTACCTATGACACTTGGTGAAGATAAGCCCGTCCTTCAGGGACTGGGCGAATAAAGTCAGGAAGAGCAATTTCCGTTTTTGAACAGAGCACCCAACTACTAGGGTGGAATATGACTTTGACTCATAGAGGGCAGTACAGTCTCGGTCTTCCAATTTAGAGAAGAAGCAAATGTTGGCTCCTGCAGAGGAATGGCAATATGGAGGAACGTCACTGTTAATGAAGACGATCGTCGGATAAGCAGAGTTTCGAATTCCCTACCTTCCGGTAACGATGCCGGAACTAACAAGGCTATCATGCCTCTTAATGATTAATTAAAAGAAAATTTAAGTTTATTAATATGTAAATTTGGATTATATGAAAAGAAGTATTTCAACTGAAAAATTTTAAGCTTATTAAAAATAATTATAAGGTATGTAGGTTATGTCGCACATTTTTAGATAAGATGTTTGTAGCTTAAACTGAGAAAATTAGGTAGATCTTCATAATCTAAAAGCAGGAGGACCCACCAAAACACCCCAGGATTGGCTTATCAACCCCAGAGCTCATGGGAGGAATTGCAACCGCGGCATATTCCCTTCCCACCATTAGTGAACACAATGGTTGTGTCGACATTCAAATTCACCATCTTCCGATAACGAGAAATAACGCCCTTACCAATAAGACCACAACGGACTTTAATTACAAATTACTCGTTTAAATGCATATGTTTTAGCTTGCGTAAATCTGATGAAGAAAATTACTAAACACAGTCAATCGCTTCTTAATTTTGACCTGTGGTTAAAGGACGAGGCACACCCTGGAGTTAGCATAATCTTTTCAAACTTCCACGTCATAACAGGAGAAGGCTGTTTGACTTAACGAAAAATTTTACATCCATGAATCTTCCTGAAGCCTTCAATAACCTTCAGTATCGATCTATTTTCCTCTAGTCTTGAAAAGAGGCTTTAATACACCAGGTTATGTAATTTTTTTACTGATAACCCTTTTGTCCTAGTGAGAGGATAAAACTGCTCAGAGTAGAAGGTCTCGCATTGTTGAAGAATGGTCGGGGTGCACTTGTTTTGCTCATAAGCATTTACTGAAGGGAGTGATTGGGAGCTCTTAGGCCAGTGATTCTCAACTCATATGCCGCGGCACTTTTGCGTGCCACCTAATTCTTAGAGTGTGCCGTCAAATTTTAGAAGTATATATTGTCAAAATTATGATGCTTTTTTATTTCGATTAAAGTTTGTTTAAATCGAAAAAGTAGACTGTAAAAGAAAACTTGTTTTTACAGTTAAGTACCATGTGTTTTACAATTAAAAATTGTTATTGTCTTCTATAACTGTGACCTTTCATAAAATGAAATATTTGCCCCACGTGAAGAAATTTCAAGTGCTCCCAGAATCTATCATTACAATTTTCTACATCTTATTTGTGTGAATTCGGATTTTCAGCACTGACCAAAGTAACGAAAGAAATCAAGACAAATGTAGAAAATGACATGACAGTAGCATTGTCATTTTTTAGACCAAATATCAATGAAATTATCAAAGTTCATCAAGCTGAAATTTTTCATTAAAAGTATCCTTATATGTTGTAATAAATCTCTTAAATGTACTATTGTTTATAGTTCATGTTATATTATTTTATTTTACATTCAAAGTTATTATTCATAAACTATTTAACATAATGTTTTATAGGTAAGTAAACAACTTCCAAATTTGTTTTTCTTTGTGTGTTGCCAAATTCTAAAATCGTTAAAAGTGTAAAAAAAAAAAAAAAAAAAAAAAAAAAAAAAAAAAAAAAAAAAAAAAAGTAGAGGAAAAAAAAAAAAAGCTGAGAATTACTGTTTTAGGATTTCCTACCTTATCACACTTGAATATATGAAAAAGCTTTGCGGAAGACAAAGCACTTTCTATCTTCAAATATTTTGGAATGACATTATGATATTCGCTGAGTGTGACAAAATTTTACAATGATAAAAATGTAAACTGAACATGAGACCTAGAGGCAACACTATGATCTTCGGAAGAAAAGGCCTCTAGTTCGATTCCAACTGCTATTCAACAATGAGAGATGGATGTTGGTTTCTATACTTTCTACATGGCATCAATAAAATTAGTCTTTGAGATTTTCCAAGATTCATCCTTTGTGACAATAGAACAAAGGCTCATTATTTATGAAAAATCTTTGCAGAAAGTAATAATACATATGTTAAAAAGCTTTACAGCAATTTTCAACGATAACTCTGCATACACACGATATGCGGTGTCATATTATAACAATATTGAAGAAAAGTTATTTTTTGCTAAATTATTTTTTTTTGTTAGAAATATTAAGTGATTTTTTGTTGAAAAATTGATGAATATCCTAAAAATTTACATTAATAAACAATTTCAGTGCGCTGGAAGTGGAGCCAAATTATTTTTGTCCATTAGAAATTTCCTAAAAAAAGTTTCGATTTAGAAAATGGCAACAAATTTAAAACTGAAAGATAAAATGCATTCAAATGTCTTTAAATCTTTGTCTCAAAGATTGAATTTCAGCAAGTGTAGAACGTTATAAACAAGGATTGGATACCAAAAACTGGGAATTTTAAGGCATCACTTTCCTCAAACAAAGAAGGTATGCCACTGTGCGCAAATTGCCGATTCCCCCGCTATCATCCGAACCAAAAATAAAACAAAGACTGCAGACCGAGTTCGCGAAATTAAAAACAAAGCTTTGCGACACAATAACAAGATGAGAATTAAATTTTAAATTATTTCTTAATAGGATTACTCCAATACTCGTGTGAAGCAAGCTGGATTCATTTGGGGATATAGACTGTTCTAGAAAAATTGATAGTTCCGAGCTATGTAAACATAGCCGTAGAATACAAAAGGAATAAATACATATGATTCTATGCATTAGAACGTCCTTGTCTATGTTAATCCCATTTAAGAGTAATAAATATTAAATAACTTTAAGGGACTGTTTTATTCAATTTTGTGCTTATTCTAATTGTGTGTGTTTGTTTGTTTATTTTTTTGGCTCCGTCCTTTTCTGAAAAGCTTAGTCAAAGTTATCAAATAATCCAGGCGTATATGATTAAAACTGTCTCCTCCTCCTCTAACAGTTGGAAGAGTATATTCTTAATCAGATTACTTCTTGTTATGATAGCGCTTATTGAATTTCAATCTTTATTCACCCGGCGATGAATTTGTGCTGATTATTTAAGTATTTAAGATTATGCGCCTTGCTTTATGTGCAATTTGTATTTTTATTTGATATGTAGTGGACTTTTTTGTATACTCTTTGAAGCTTCCAAGATTCGTTACTTTGTTGGGTAGTTTTCTGATGAAATTCGACATGGACTTATAAAGTAATAATATATGCATATTTGTCATCGATTCATATACAGTTAAAGAAATGGCGAGAATAAGTAATAGTCATTTCGCCAAATAAAACTATTCAAACAAATTAAATTTGTTTAAATTTTAATATTTTTATCCAACTTTTTTTGTATTGTCAATTTTTACATATATTTAAACCAATCATCTAGTTAAGAAATCTATTTCAATGTTAATAAGAAATGATATATAAAATATAAAATTTCAAGCATACTTACAATTCATATATATTTTGAAGTTATTGTAATAAAGAATTAAAAACCTAGAAATTTTGTGAAAAATGGCGATTACAATAAATGATTAAAAGCAACATTACTTAGGCCAAAATCGAAATATTAGATTATGGGGAGTTTTTTTTCGGTCGATGACTGTAAACATCTTCTTAAACATCAATTATACAATTTCAGATTCATGCTCGTTGAAAAGATCACATTTCTCACTAAAAAATATTTTGTTATTTTTTTACTTGATCCATTCAGTTTTAAGATAGAGGGTGTGAAAAAAGGAAACAACGAGAAAATGCAGAACATACAGTTTTTCTTTGATAAAGGGGAAAATACCAGTTGGGGATTTGAAAATCGGGAATGGTGTTTTTAGTCCAGATACTGTAATTTTTGTATTGCGTGTAATTTTTGTTTCATCGATTCCATTCGGGTATATTTAATGTTAAGGCCGGCCTATGGCTGAGTGTTTAGCGTTGCTGACTTCTAGGTTGTTGTGGTCCCGGGTTGGAATCCCGGTTCAGGCATGGACGCTGTGCTTCTTTGTCCTTTCTCTTGAGTTGAAGTATGAATGTGGTCCACCCTATAAGCGGTTTGTGGTGGTGTGATGATGTGGGTAATGCTATTTGCCTCCGTGACTTGGTTCACAGATGCTCACCAGGTAACGCTAAATGAATAGCAATTTCTGACCTTGTTGTGGAGAAGGGTCAATCACCCAGTGACCGCCATTGGAAAAAAATATTTAAAGATGGACTTCATACAGGTCTTCTAAAATAGCGATAAAATCGCAAAAATGCCCCAAGTTGACCAGAATCTTAGCAGCCCAGAAGACAGCTTCAAAACAGTTTGAAATCATTTGCACAAAATTTATCGAAAATATGCAAAGAAAGTCTTGAAGTTCTCGTAAAAAGAATGGATTTCTTTTTCCCCAATTAATATTTTCATTTAGGGAGTGAAGCTAGCATATTTCTTTATATGAAATCATGAGTTGGACCCTATCAGCTGGATGGATGTTGGTGAATCGTAATTTCAAAGTTGGGACTAAACAGAAGATATACACTCGACCAACTTGGGTATTATTTCAATTGGAGAACTTTAAGACCACGAAATATGTAATGTGCTTCAGCAGACTTTAGTGAATATGATGGATCGTTGGTTAAACTGGGAATCGAACTCACTACCTCCGTGCAATTAGAAATATTCCAGGTACTTAAGTTATTGAAAAACCAAAGAAATTAAGTACAAATATGACTAAAAAAAAGCACTCATTTGGTATAGTATATATGACATTGAAAAAAGTAGCTGTCGAAAACGAAAGTATGAAGAATATAAAAAAGCGATATAACTATATAAAATTCATGAGACGTCTTACATGGTGAATACTAGACAAAAGAAATAATTTCATACAGTAACGATTTATATAAATATGAAAAATATTAAATTGTACACCATTCTGAGAGGGAAATAACCTATCAATGATTTATAATATATAGCTAAACAATAGATAGCTATTCGCAGAAAATTTATTGTCATATTTATACGTTTTTAAGGATAACTAGTAAATTTAACATGCATATATAATTACAAATAAGAGCAGAAGTAGCAAAATCAAGTCATTATATAACACATGATTGATATCCAGAAAAAGCCAATACAAATTACTTTCTTTGCAACTTAAGTGCTTGTTATGTGGTATTACAGAAATTTGGTCTGAATTTTTTTTAAAACGGATGCAATTTATAATTTTCGTATTATAATGATAATTTAGGCTACTGTATCACTAAAAATAACTTTTTTTTTGTTATAATTTATAAAATTTGATTTATCACAAGAAATTTTGTCGATGGAGGTAAATTTTAAGTAAATTCCCGGTTATAATTAGCCAGGGCAACTGTTATGTTTCTATTTCCCATTTTCCAATTGACAGTTTCTCCAATTTTTCATAGTTTAGATCCAAATGTTTCGGTCTAAGCAGCGTTTCACCATTGAATTTTCTAATTCAATGATGTAAATGAAAGCATTCACACTATCCATGGAATTGAAGAAATTGGGAATGATAGATAAAATTAGGAAAAACGGGAACAAATGTACACAAATATTTATTATATAATATTTGAATAATGTTAACATACAACAGATAACAAAAAGATATCTTTTATTTTAGGAGTATAAAACTTATTTATTAGATTTACTTTTCTAGAAAATCAGTCAAATTGAATGCTTCTAGCACTGACATATTCCTTTATTGTTGGAAATTGAAAATTTTAAATTTGAGCATTTTAGATAAACAGTCACCAAAAATTAAAATCTTATTGATGATAATATATGCAATTTCTCTGTATGATCAATAATTTTTCGCGTATTTAAATATGTGATTTTTAATTCATATCTTGTAATTAGTTCCTAATAGATAGAATCTACAAAACACATATAAGTCAATCTACTAGTAAATTCTCAATTTTTAATGTAAGAAATATATTAGAAATGATCATTCATCAGTGAATAATAAAAATTAATGACACGCAAACAATGATTTGGCTAAATTATAATATTTGCGTCATATCAAAAGTTGCTTAATTTGAAAATCATTTACCATATCTTTTTCCACACCTCTTACGATAAGTAATATTTCATTAATTCGTCAGAAAACTCCAGCGTTTAGTAAAATTTTTTTTAAAAAAATAAACAGATAAATGATTTATCAATTTAATGAAACATTTTTAATTAAAAATCTACTATGATAGCTAACTAACAGTTACCTTCTCTACCGATAAATAAGGCAATTTCCCATTGAAGGAAGGTCCCTCTCTCCAATCTATATGTGAGAGTAAATCATCAGAAATGACATCAAACGTTCCGATCCTATATTGCAACTAACATCGAAGGCTATATATCAAATATGAATTAGCGCAGCCGGGGTGAGACGGAATTATGATCCGGAGGTTACAAAAATGTGTGCGCTCTTCCCCCAGAGTCTGGAATTCCTTAACCTAAAATTCCTTCCACCAGGGGCTTTCAGAAGGGAATTCCTAGAAGATAGATTAAGTTGACTAAATGCCTTACACAAAAAAATTTCTTTTTTCTCAATACTAAACTTATTATTGTCACATACTTAGTTGATATTACAAGGATCTTAATAAAGTTTCTTAGAAATTTTTCAGTAGAATGCATTTGAACGTATGACAGTTTCTTTTTTATTTTATTTGATTTTCTTATCTTATTAATGATAAGGTAATAAAATTAAAGATAAGAAAAATTAATTTTATTAAAGATAAGTACATTTTATTCTTATGTTAAAGATAAAAATTAAAAATTAATGAAAAGAATTTAATTATTCATATCTAATATGTCAGCTTAGATCTTGAAATTTACTTATTTCTAGAGAATATATAGTTTTTATGTTTTAAATTTAAAGAATGTACACTCATTTAATATTCAACTAAAATCCTTGGGTAGTTTTTGATACATTTAATTATTTTACGTAATTTAGTAATTTTGTTTGTTTATTCTGTAAGTCTAGATTAGAATCTATAATGTAAAATATTAAGAATAAGTGTAGAATAACACTGCACGTTATTGTTCCTTGACGGAGTTAAAAATTGTCGTCCGATTATATTGTTTGTCCCTTTGATAGGATGACGCTGTAATAACACCTTCATGTACCAATGCCAAGCAGAAATATTCTTAGACACACGGAAAAAAATAACTCAATTTAGACTAAACTGCCAAATAAATGCCTCTAAAATGATTATGTGACTATGTCATCAATAAAAGTCATAAATAAATTCAATCTTATGTCATAAATAAATAAGCAATATTTCTACTAATCAAAGTTCATCTTCTCAGTTAATGTTTTTGTGTTCAACTGCAAAACAGAAATGCACTTACTATATTTTTTAAACATATTTCTTATTTATTAAAATTTAACCTAAAATTATTAATCACGAGTGTTTTATACTGAAATGGAGATAGAACTGTAAAACAAATGAAGATATGTGTGAAGCCATAGTTCACAAAAATTCATCATTATGAACTTCTGTAAACTTCTATTTTTCAAAAGGAAAAAGTTACTCTTTAAACACATAAAAAAAAGGATTACAAGTTTTACTGAATTCCAAATTGGCAAGTCTTTTTTCTGTAACAGCTCAAGGAAATTAGAATTTAAACAACAGCAACTATCTCAGTGATTGAATATAATAGCTAGCTCAATGTTTCCAACCCTTGTCATATTTCAGTCTTTTGAAAATGTAATAGAGTTACTTGCAGATCAAAGCACGGCAAAATTCTAAATTGAAAGATGATAAACTGAAAAACTGAAGAATTTCACGCATCGATAAATAATACGTCTTTTTTCGAGAAATTTCGATATTAAATGATTAGATGCAAATGCACAATCTGGTGGTATTATACCTTATATTCAATAAAAAAATTTCTTTAACATATTTATATATTTAAATTACTTTAATTAACCAGTTTTAATGTTTTTTAATTATATTTCAGTGTAGCTGATAAACCTTTTTCGAGATTTTTTCTGATGAGCTTTTTTTTGAAATTCTAAACTCAATTCTCGTTCAATTATTGATGATGTTTTTAAAATTGATACATTAAGTAGTGGTTAAAAATATATTGATAATCTCACTTTTAACTGTTGAAAAAATACTATATTAATTGAATATTCATTAAAATTCTATTTCAGCCCATCGCTTTTTGAAAACAGGAGAAAGAAATAGCAATAAAAATACCAATGTAACGTAAACATGTGTAATGCCAAAGGAAAAAAGAATCTAATTCGGAAATAACCCATTTATTTTAGTTAAACATTAATAAAAAATATATTCTATTAAAAACTAAAATTAAATATTTATTAAAAATTGATAAATTTTACTAGATTTTTCTTTTTATCTATGGATTTGATCTATCAACAAGAGTGGAATTATCGCTCTTGGCGATGAGGTTAGCCAAAATAAGATACAACCGAATATTTTTATGAAAAAAAAATTTCATATATCTCTGTTTAATAGTTATATTTTCGGTGTGATTATTTTTTCTGTTTAGTTTTATCCCTTCACTTAATGTCAAGCAAATGCATATTTTACAAAATGAGCTTGAATATTCATATTTATTACAGCAAATTTGAACATAGAATTCAAATATTCCTATTTGATATTGATTTTAATGTATTCAATAACTTTAATTAATGAAATATGCTGTAATAAATTTAAATTAAATTATAAAAATTATTAAAAATAAGAAAACAAAAAAAATAATAATAATCATTCCGAAACAAAAAGGGAATAAAAAAAAAAGAAAAAAAAAGAAACTAAATAATTTTTTAAAATGACTCTTTTATAATTTAATCATCAGAAAAAGCTACCAAAAGTAAAGAATGTATTAAATGTCCTATTTATCAATCTAATTTCCGCTAAGGAAATTCTATTTTATATGTATAAAAAAATTAGTTTGATAATTCTTGCCTGTGAAAACAATGCAATTCGGTCATTTTATATTAAAAGTCCACAAGTGATAATAATATTCAAGACATCTAAAATCAAATAAATGAATTTTTGTTAATTTTTGGAATGGTGTTATTTTCTGTACAGACTCCTGAATCGAGACTGTTTAATATTAAAATCCCTGTATGTACGATGAATTTGAAAAAAAAAAAAAAGAAAATGAAGTTCTTAAATTGCGGCTTACAAGCAATAAATAAAATTTCCAAAAGATGTGAAACTAAATATATTTTCTTCAGTTTCATAAACAAATAAAAAATTGTCAAAAGTAAAGTTAGTAAGAATTGATTATACTTTTGATAATTATTATTTATTTCAAATATAAACTAAACAAAACTCGAGCATGACACATCATCGGGGGCAAGGTCCTACAGTGCCCATATTTGCTATCCTGACTAAATGCTCTGGAGCACGAAGTATATGTTTAGATCAGGTGGTTCACCAAACACGAATCCTCCAGAGTTTAGTTAACAAGGATGCTTGTTACTATTTTGTCGATCCATCGAAGGGAAGAAAGGCTGAGCAGTCTATTCCCGACAGAACCCTGTGCGTTGAGAGGGCGAAACGCTACCACTACGCCAGCTGGTATTTTTTCAAGTACCTATTATTTATAACTTCATTAAGAAAATTATATTTAAAATATAATATTCTTGATCACTGCTTCATTTCCAAGTAAATTTTTTTCTATAGTTGTTGATTCTTATGACATTTGGCGAAGCCAGGCCCTCCCTGTAAGGGAATGGGCGAATAAAGTCAAAAAGAGTCTTCCGTTCTTGAACAGAGCACCTTCATACGAAGGTGGAAATACGACTTTAGCTCATAGAGGGCAGCACCATCTGGGTCTTCCAAGTTAGAGATTGAAGCCAGAGAAGACCAAAGGTCTGGCTCCAAACATCCCCAGAGATATTAATTTGGAATGGGAACACGGAATTCATTGTGACCACGACATAAATTTTATGTGCCCTAGTCGCCATTAGTGAACACGACGGATCTTCATATAAGAAGAAATTTGAACTCACCACCTTCCAGGTAATGAGAAATACGACCTAACCACACAGGCCACCGCGACCCTACGAAAATACTTAGAAGTGGTGGTAGTGTACTAGTATTACAAAGGCTTGGGGCTCTAAACATCCTCACAGGTATTAATTTGGAATGGGAACATGGAGGGCATTGCAACCCCAACGTATATTTTACGTGTCCCAGTCACCATTAATAAACAGGGCTGATCTTTGGCTAAGCCGAGATTCGAACTCGTTGCCTTCCGGTAACGAGAACGACGCCCTTTAATTTGTAATTAAATTCTTAATGCTACAAACAAATAATTTAATAAATAAATCAAAATTAAGTATTTTGTGCTTACACAAACTCCTGTATTAATTTAAAATCTTGGGATATAATAAGTTAAAAATATAGAAATTTGGAATAATAAAAAATAAAAAAAAAACAGTTACAAAAATTTCAGTAAATATGTGCGTACTTTAGTTTACATATTTCTAATATTAACAACACAGGACGTGACAACTTATTTCTTGGAATCCCTTTTTGATGGCTTATTTTTAAAAGCTCACTCTTTCAATAAAATATACTGATTCTGATTGAGTTAAAACATTTTGATAATTTACTAAAATTTTTTCCTCTATCGTTATGGTAAGCTTTTAAAAAAAGAGAAAGAATGAAATTATAATGGCTTGATTTTGATGATACGATGAGCCATCCCTATTGATTTTGATGAGCCATCCCTATCAATTGACTAACACTTAAAATTAAATATCAATAACAAGTATTCAGATACCGAGTAATAATACAAAATCAATAACCAATATTTAGATATTAACTACTCCAAGTAATTATACGATACTAATACCAAGTCTTTAAAGCCAAATAAGATGTTCTTGTGGTTTTCTTAGCGCATCACCATCATATGATAATGATACAATAAGTTGGCCAGAACAATCGATTGACTAACATTTAAAATTATATATTAATAACAAGTATTTACATACCGAGTAATAATACAATATCAGTAACCAAAATTTAGATACCAAGTAATTATACGATACTAATAACAAGTATTTAAAGCAAATAAGATGTTCTTATGGTAAGAAAAGATTGGTTTTCTTGGCATATCATTATCATATGATAATGATACGATAAGATAGCTTGACTTATCGATTGACTAGGACTTAAATTTATACGACATTAATATTATGTATTTATACAAATATAAGGAGAATGTGTAATTGTATTTTTGAGACAATAGCATGAATTGCTTATAAGTTGAATGCAACCTTCATATTCATATCAATAGTTTTAAACAGGTATTTAAATTTTACTAGCTTTTATACATTGCTTATGCATGTTTTTAATAATTTTTCAAGGAAAAATCTTAATACAAACATGAATTGTAATTAAATAGAAATTTTTAATCAAATTAAATTTATGAAATTTCATAGATAAATTTATCAACTTTTTTCTCCTTTTGGGTGTTCAATAATGAAAATTCAACGATGTGATCAGAAAATATAAAAAAAAATGTAAGAAAAATCACTAAAATTTCAGAATTCTTATATACGTGTTTCTTATTTATATTATTCAATAAACGAGGTATTGCACATAATTTACAGTATTTTTATGAACTGGATTATAAACCAGGCTTAATGTTATTAGAAATGGAGTAATAACACAAACTGTTCCGAAAAATATTTAAATAAAATGTTAATATCATTGTATGTAATAATTTTAAATTTACTCTTTAAAATTTGAACTGCATGTAAAGTTGCGTAGAAAAACAGGATTTGTTAATGGTCTATGAACAGATTTACTCCTGTGTCAAAGATTGAAGCGTCGCGTCTTTTATTTACTCCACTGGGAACATGAAAAAAAAAATATAAAAAAACTTGTCAAGGCATCATCCATCTTTCATTAGGTGCGTGGAAACAACAAACACGATGTACTTACTACATCATACACACTTTCCAAAAAAATATATCGCAAATAATGTTCGTAGGAAAAAATATGGTGGAGAGAGGGAAGGGGGAAAAAAAGAATAAAAAAAATAGCCTTCTCAGTCTTGCTTCCTTTTCTCGACAGGAAAGACCCTCTTTCCACCTACTCAAAGCTTTCCTCTGCTTCCCCCTTCAAAATCTGCATCCCTCCCGCCCCGAATCCTTTCCTGGAGAGCGCGTGTGAAGCCGCTGATAAGGGGATGCGGAGGAGCAAACACTTGCATCCTCCGTCCGCAAGGGATGATAGAGGCAGCAGTGAGTCGGAAGAACATGTGGCTAGTCCGTGTCGCCGCTGTCACGCTTGGCCGGCTTGGTTGTCCCTCTGTCCCTTTTGCTTGCCCACCCACTTCCCATTTCCTTCTATGGGGGTGGGATGCGGGATCAGGGAGGAAACTGGCGTCGACCAGCCTAGAGTCGATGATTCACCTCCAACACATCATCGGGTGTAGGACTCTTCCTAGGGGGTTGTGCAGATAATATAGGACAGTCTTTTCTAGAGACGCTTTCACAATATATATATATATATATATATATATATTAGGTTGGGGAAAAAGAAATCCATTATTTTTACGTGAATTTTATGAAACTTCTTTTGGATTCACTTGGTAAAAAGGTTTAAAACAGCTTTCATGTAGATTGTTAGGTCTTGCGCGTTACGATTGATGACATGCGGTTAGCTTCGATCATTTTTGATATTTTATAGACATTTTCGACGATGCTGTATCCACATGCGAGGTGCATCTCTAACATCAAAAATACCCGAACGGAATCGACGAAACAAAAATTGTACGTAACTGGTTGTTACAGTCTTATATAGGACGATAAACACCTTTCACAATTTTAACTACTTGGCTATCTTTTTCGCCGTTACAAGAGATCTGAAATTGTTTGGTAGATACCTCACGAGATAGCGATCACTACAGACGTCTACCGAAAAAATAATGGATTACTTTTTCTCCAACCTTATATATATAATCTTATAATTCGTTGATAAAACCATGGTATATTTTTTATACTAATTCATTGTTAAGCACTTATTATCTAACAGAATAAAAAAATATTTGGCTATAATTCTCTTTGCAGGACAAAAGTCATCATTAAAACGAAAGGAATGAAGGTATCATTGGCGGTATTTTTATTCTCATATCTAATTTTTCTTCTTAATAAGAAAGTACAATCCAGTTCATGCATTTGATAGAGGTCGAATTGAATCTATTGGGATTGCGTATCGCTATATCCTTTAGTTGAGATCCCATGACTGTCTGCAGTTTTAGTGATCCATAAATTAAGGATGGCTCTGTGCTGTCTGTAATGGCTAAAAGCTGAAAAAATATAATTTACCTGAATGACTTCAGTGATTCGCGTGTGTGTAGCTACGATTCGAACTCTGAGTGAGAAACAAGATAGATTGCAAAACCAAAACAAAAAAAAAAAAAAAAAAAAAATAGATAGAATTTTAATTTTTAGTATTTCTTGTTCCAAATACTGAAAATAAAAATTCACTGTTAGAACTGGTTATTTTCATTGATTTGCAGCGATGCAAATCGCTAGACAATTTGAGATATATCACTTTAAAGTATAATATAATCAGAATCAACTATAATAAGGGCTGTTAATGAGAAACTGTTTTATTAAGTTTTGCTACAGTTAAAAGGACGCCTATGTTTCAGCTACAAATCATTTTAAAAAAGTTCCAGTTTGTAATCTTTCTGAAATATCAATTCTCAAGAAAATATGAAGATTTGATTATAATTCTGTTTGAAAAATTCTCATCAAGTAAAGGGACACAGTAACTGGAATTGTTTCGTCGTGAAAATATTGTCATAAAAAGTGATGTTTTAGAAAATTGTTGGTTTTTAAGATTACAAAATTTTGTCTAAGAAAATGAATTGTGATAGTTAATTAATAATAAATAATAATACCAAAAATTAAGGAAGTAATCATAAATAAACAGAAATTAAGGAAATAATCATAAACAAACCAAAATTAAGGAAATAATAATAAACAAACCAAAATTAAGGAAATAATAATAAACAAACAAAATTAAGGAGATAATCATAACCAAACCAAAATTTAAGAAATAATAATAAACAAACCAAAATTAAGGAAACAATAATAAACAAACCAAAATTAGGGAAATAATAATAAACAAACCGAAATTAAGGAAACAATAATAAACAAACCAAAATTAAGGAAATTAAAATAAAAAAAAACTAAAATTAAGGACATAATCATAAACAAACCAAAATTAAGGAAATAATCATAAGTAAACCAAAGTTGAGGAAATAATAATGAAATATAATTCTAATGATTTTCAAGCGACAGATAATGAGGATGAAAACTATGGTATGTGGTATCATCTAGGTTTGGATTCGTAAGACTGTCTTCTTGGAATCACATGGACGCTCCCCATAAAAGACAAGAGCACAGTCGGTTGACTCCCGTTCGCTTGAACCACCCCGACAGTCCCCCTTCCCCACACCGCACGTTGCAACTCGACATGGAAGATTTTTAGTGCGGAAAAGCAATCGCGGTTTGGGCCGACCTACTGGTCAACTGCTGTGCGACTTCAGAAGAAACAAAAGCGGTGGGAGAGAGAGGGGGAGGGGAAAAAAGTAAGGGATGTCTCTTCTTATCAGGGGTTGACAGAGCCGGGATAGTAATACCCTAATATATCTCTCCAAAAAGGAAATAAAAGGCAGTTTCTGCTTCAGAATGGGAATTATAATAGTTACAGGAAAAAAGGCTTGAATGGGGTGGAAAAAAATAACCCATTGTTCTTTTTAAGAACTTGGTCTGATTAAGTTCTAAGAAATCTTACCAAAAATATAAACTTTTAAAAAAGTATATTTTGTTTTCCAAATGACAAATATTTACTGGAAGAATAATAACTATTTCACGCATTTGTACTGTATTTAAAAACAATTAAAAATGAATTTTTGTAATCGATTCTTATTTAAGAAAAATTGTTTAAAATGTTAAATATTCTTATATATTTTATGCGATATATTTTCAATAAAGATATTATTCTAAATTAGTATTGTATGTTAAAAAAATTTCAATTTTTAAAAATAAAAATAAACTTTAAGCAATGAAACTGTATATCATATTTTTTATATTTGAATACCGATATTGTATGCACTAAAAATATACAACACACATTTCTTTTTTATTATTTGCCTAATTTTATGTTCTTTATTTTAAAATATTAAAATCCATTTTAAGGTTTTAAACTCAAAACAATTATTTTTATAAAACAAAAGTGTTTTTTATTAGACATATAAATTATTTTATATCATATTTATATTAGTTGTTATATTAATTTTATTACTTCAATACGTTTTAATATTTAATATTAAAAAAATTGTAAAAAATTTAATTTATGTATGCAGAGTATAACATATATGTAAGCATTAAAGGGATAAATATTCTTTATTTATAAATAATTAATTATATGCAAGTGTCTATCACTGAATATCGTTTAAAATAAGCTGAAAGAAATGTATAATTTATTGCACAATATACTTCCTTTACATTACAGGAAAATTGTATAAGTTCTTTATTTTAGAATAAATATGAAAAAACTGTTCCTCTTTGTTTATTTATAATAGATGTAGATTAAATAATTTGTTATCTACATTTACATATAATCTAATAATTAATATGGCAGATAGTTTTTACACATCATGAAAATATGTGTTTTAATGTAACGTGGAAACGTACTTTAATTTCTTTTAAGTAATTATATTAAAATTTATGATTTAATTACATATATGATCGCTTTTGCAATACATTGTTAAGTCCAACCCAAAGTAAATGCTTTAAAATTTACGGGCCTGCATTCAGCAATTTTTCATTATGCATTTTACTGGCAGATTTTTAACTCCACTTAAAATAAACTTATGAAGTTTACTGTAAAATATAATTTCTTTACAGTACATACATTTTAATTTCATCTGGAATGAGATTATGGAAATAAATAACTAATCCCTAATTTACAGTAAATGTGTACGTTAATATTTTAATTTCGCCTACAATAAGTGCACTTCACTAAATAGGTGACTTTTCCCTGCAGTCTTTTGTAGAGTGCAATATT
>JAPDSC010127028.1:0-17768 GCA_026290005.1 Latrodectus geometricus
TAAAAAGGTATCCAAACACGATCAACTTAAAGTGAACTTGTTCTTTTATATAATTTTTGGGCATTATAGGTTATGATGGAAATTTCCACCATTATGCAAAGAAGGGTTAACTGGCACAGAGAGAGGGATTCAGTGAGGATAAATACCATTGTAAATCTCAAAATTCTCTCCATTTCTCAACCGATCCACCTACAGTGGATACCCTGGCATGAAGGTAATGAGATCGCGGACACTTTAGCCTAAGCGGGAGCTGTTGATCCTTCTGCAACGCTTACCCACTTGGAACTTTTCTCAAAAGCAGAAATTTCCTTGGTCCTAGCCCCACCTTAGCTAATTTCAGGGTTCTAAGCATTACGAAGTCTGCTGCAAGTGCTCTATTGAACTGGCCATTTTTTTATCGAGCCATGGCTTATAAAGGTAGGAACTTTATGATAACCCATTGCAGGTTTTGGGCTATTTTAATGTAAACAAATCATGAGCTTGATACCCAAGTGGATTTATGTTCCTCATCACTATATTTCAGATCAATGCAATGTCTATATATTTAGAAAAACTGATTGCAGAAAATAACCAGTCATATTTTTTGGTGCTCAGTTAAGTTTATAACAACTTTGAGAAAATATTTACAAATTAATGATATAAGTCCGTCGCAAAACTGCATGAAATTCAGAAAAAAATATTTCAAAGAGTTAATGCTTTATATTTTCCGATTTACAAATGTTTACAAAGATATGAATAATTTGTTGAATAATATATTTTACCACTTTTCTTATAACCTTGGATGGAGATCAATATTGAATATCAATAACGGCAATTGCATTTATTTTAATGTTTATATCTAAGAAAATATCTCTTACTTGAATTAGTAATTTAAACTTAATTTTACGTAATCTTATACAAAATAACAAAGTAAGAAATTAAAAAAATATTAATAATAAATACATAATAAATACTGCAAACTGAATAGAATATAAAGTCCTGAAATAAAACGCTTGTCGTCAACATACTTTACTAATGAAAAACTCCATCATTTGCAAACAAATTACTTTTTTTTAATTAAAGAAAATCAGGAATAATAATAATACTAACGATGAAATCTATAAATATTTTTTGTGGCTTTAATTTCCATCTTCAGTCACGAAACTTTCATTCTTTTTTCCAAATAAATTACAGGGTACACGATTTTTCTATAATGACACTTTACTTGAAGTTCAAAATAGAAAAGGAAAAATGGGAATAATTTTGTATTTTCTCCATTCAGTATATCTTATCTTCAGGGAAAAAGATAACTTTCAGCTTACGAAAGTTTCCGAGTATGAAAGAACAGTGGGCAAGACGATTAATGAATTTTCTCTTAGTAATAGCCAAGGGCATTTTGGTTGCATTTCTGAGAACATCATTAGTATGTCTAACTTCCACCTTAAGTGGTTATCAGCATGGTAAATGTGGAACATACCAAGAAAAAAGTATATTAAACGATGGTAAAACCCTCCAGTCTTTAAAAAAAAGAAATGTTTCAATTCCTTTTTCACCAAACACTTTTGCCAGTTTCACCTGTGACGGAAATGTTAGAACAATTTAAAAGTATCTCCGTGTGAGGATAATTATATCAAGTGTTTGTAAAGATGTATATTTATCATCTCATGACATCTATCATTCATAAAATAATCCACTGAGAATTATTTTTATAGTATATAAAAATAAATTATGTTACTCTACAAGGTAAAGATTTGCCATTAATTACAGTAATGCTAGCCTCTAATAAATGAATCTAATCGGATTAATCATGCTCATGAATTAATTTAACAACAACAATAGAAAAATAATAATAATAACAAAAAAATACATTATATTATTTGATAATAGATGAGAAAAGAAATTAAGAAAATATTTAAATTCATTTTTTCATATATGTTTTAAAACTTTTCTTCGGAAGTACTAAAGAAAACCTTTATCTTCTCTTATCTTGTTTATCTTGTATTATATTCGTTTTATCTTGTATTATTTTTAATACAAGATTTATCTTATATTCAGGAATCTAAAATTATTAAAATATAAGAAATTTAAAAAGAAGATAAGAAAGGAATATTTGAAAAAATTTGAAAGAAATATAAATAATTATTCAAAATGAATCATAATTCAAAAATAATAAAAAATATATTTTCAATAAATAATATTATTATAGTTCTATAAAGATTTCACACACACATACATTAAATTAATTAAGATGAATAAATTTTCCAAATTAACTTTAATGAATTTTAAGGATGCATTTGAAATATGTTTTTAAATTCAATAATATTAAAATTTGTTTAAAATTCAATAATATAAATATAAACATTATGTAATACTTTAATTATTGATTTAAGACGTTCTTTACTTCAAATAGGCTTACTTAAAATTTTGTACCATTCGTTTCGACATTCAATTGTTTTCCATTGACACTAAGAGTTAAAATTCCTCTTGTGTCCAGACCCACTTTACGATTTTATTTTCAGCTCAATATAGGACTGGTATCTACACAGTATTTCAAACCACTGCAAGCATTCACAACTGTGTGTGAGATGGGAAACGAATTCATAAACTGTACAATCAAAGACCAGAGTTACCCATTGTTTGAGACAAATAGAAATCTTATTTAAAATGTATTAGAAACTTGAAAAAAAAAATAAAAACAATTTAATGAATTTAGAATTTGAAGTAAAAATTCGTTTAAATTGAAAGTTATTAAAATGATTTCATAAATCACGTTGCTTATTACAACAGACTTTAGGATAAATACTTTATTTGAGGCTTTTTTCAACAAGAGAACACCCAGGCTCTCATGGGCGAAGTAACAGTTCCAAGGCTTTCAGCAAATTTCGTCATCAAAAAGGAACATAGTAATTACTAGATACCGTGTGCATATGCCTACATATACCAGGGGTGGCCAAGACGTCGACCGCGGTCGACAGGTAGACCGCAATAGCATTTTAGGTAGTCCACGTGACCATCCCGATAATGACCTCGAATATTAACACTTCAATTTATGACATATGACTTAGAATCAATGAATTATTTAAAATAAAAATATACTACAGTCTAAGCTTTAAAACTTAAAACGGACATGATGAGCGCAATTAAAACATTCAAAAAACTATACAAAGGTATCTATCTCAATTAAGAAAACATGAATTGAGAAACTTCAAAATATGGAGGAAGAGTGTATCCATAGTCCTAACCGAGACTTCGAAGATTTCGCTTAACACTTACTTGTTTTGTTTGACGAATTTGAAAGAAGATTCGCTGACTTAATTAGATTGAAAGAAATACTCAATTTTATGATATTTCCCCATTTAATGAAAATGTCAACATTGATAGAGTATCTGAAAAAATAGGATATTTAATAGATATTACATCAGTCACGGTCGAGGAAGAAATTATTAAATTAAGATGCGATATATTTCTTAAATCCAGAGCGTATTCAGCGATACTGATTTTTAGAAATTAATTTCTGAGGAAACGTTTCTAAATGTTTACAAATTGATTTTGTATTTGAAACCATACTTTAGATCGAGGTATCTTTGTGAATCTGCTTTTTCAACCATGAACAAAAAACAAATATTGGTCGCATTTAACAGATGAACATTTAATTTCGTGTTTATGCATTGTAGTAAGCTCGTACCAGACACAATATGATAAACTTGTCGCAAATATACTGTGCCAAATTTCAACTAAACGAGGTGAAAAGGGTGGCCAGTTTTTGATACATGAATACTTTGATTATTTTCGTCAGTAAATTTTTATTTTGTAAATATTAATATTAAGTTGTTTTTTTTAGAAAAATTATATAATTTACCATTTTTTTCTTGCTACCGAAAATAAATAAGTACGTTAATTTAGCTCTGCCATTGGTAGACCGCCTTCGATTTTTTAAATGTGGAGTTGACCCCGGATCCCAAACGTTTTGCCACCCCTGTAATAGATATAATGAATTCAATAAGAAAAGAGAAAATTTTGAATGCAATCGAGAGATTACATTTGCTTTTTACTTTACAACATAGAACAAACATAGGTCGCATTTAACAGATGAACATTTAGTTTCTTGCTTATGCATTGCAATAAGGTCGGACCAGCCACAATATGATAAATTTGTCCCAGATATACAGTGATAATATCAACTAAACGAAGTGAATAGGATGGTCAGTTTTTGAGATATGAATATTTTGATTATTTTCGTCAGTTAATTTTTATTTTGTAAATATTTTTTTTTTAGAAAAAATACATAATTTACCATTTTTTCTTGTTCTCAAAAATAAAATGTACGTTAATTTAGCTCTGTCATTGGTAGAGCCTTCGATATTTTAAATGTGGAGTAGATCCCGGATCTCAAAAGTTTGGCCACCCATGATATAAACTCATGTTATTTTTTATAAGTCATACTTTCTACTGGATTGTACTTATCACAAAAGAAATAATATATTCTCTAAAATATTCATTGTTTCGATTTTCCATTGCAAAGTTTTAGCTGTTTTCACATTTTCAATCATTATTAAATAAAACGTTTCTATTAACTGTCCTGTTAGGACTTGAAAATTATTGCGCAGTTGCCAACTTTACCTTGAATGTTTTTTTCACAAGTATCCCAGAATTCGCAGCGAAAATAATTCCATTAAATGTGCCTAGGAATCTGAAAAAGTGATTTATTCACATTTAGGTGATTAGCAAAATAACAGTAGCAAAATAACATTCCAGAACAAACAATTTAGGTCATAATTTCTGAAGATGCAACAAGAGAAATCTGTTCAAACTATTTTTAAAAAAATAAGAATGAAATCCTAACCAAATGATCCCTTGCCGACATTTTTTTCTCAGTCATAACATACTTTTATTTTTGCAAATTAAAATAATTGTATCATGCATCTGTCCCATCGCATGCATTATTAACATTAATGCATTATTAACATTAATTTTCAAAGCAATTACTTTTAGTTCTATTGAATCTAATTCTCGCTACTGACATAGAATAATTATTGTCAAAGAGCTTGTTGGTATTTTAAAATCTAGTAATCTCCCAAATTCTGAAAGTGAAACTCTGAGCATCCCAACTTTCTGGAAGTGAAAATATGTTATCCAATGGCTTTTTGCGAATATACCGCTTCCTCTACAAATTTTTTTAAAAAAAATTGCAAAAAATCATCACATTTTTTTATTTTATTGCTAAACATAAGGAAACGAAACAAAACAAAATATGTAAGTTTTAAGTTGAATTTTTAATTTTTCACTGGTGTAAAAGCACGTAGTTTTAATATTAATTTACAATCCCCAGTTATCTCGGGCAAAAAAGTTAAATATTAGTCTTTGTATGATAGTTTTTGAAACAAGGGAAACACAAAGTGATAACTGACATTCCGTACGCTGGTATCTGGTCTCATTTCTTACGGCATCATCACCATTATTTTATTTTTTTCAACACAACTATCCTCCTTTGTACATTACTAATCCACAAGCCGTCGTATACTATACCATAGAGAAGCATGTGGCCAATCCCGGAAAAGAACCGTGAAATTAAAGAAAAGGCAAATTGCATGTTAAAACAGAATATTTCCTTTCATTTCCTCCAGGCCGAGTAAAAACGTGATAAAACAAATCGTACAGACAATTTTGCTTCACCCGAGTTTTCTCGGGATAATAATTAACTGCAATATATATGAACTCGGGATAATAAGGCAAGCGGTTAAAAAAAAATAAAATCAACATATGAGTTTAAAAATTGATATTCGAACATTTTTTTATCGTATGTTCAGTTATTTCAATTCTGTAAATTACTTTTATCTTAAAGTTTGAAACTGGTGCAACTTTCTTATGAAACATGGTGTAAAAGACCTATGTAAAACATTATACAAATAGCTTTTGCTTACAGGAATTACTTGTGTAATAAATGTTATTTCTGTATTTTAGTAAATTATAATTGTTTTAAAAGCATAAAAATGTTCAAGTTTCTAATTATTATTATTTAATTTAATTATGAGATACGAGAATATAAGTGTGTAATGTAGACACACTTATATTTTATATAGAGTTTACAATACATATGCTTAATTTAATCTCGTATATCCCATAATTGAATTAAATAATTTCTTATATATTATATCTCGTAACGTTTTAGTTTATTGAAATTAAATTTGCTATTTTGAAATTAAATTTGTTTTCAAAAATTACGTCAGTGGGATTTCCTAAAGTAGGAGATGTTAACATCATTAATCGATTCTGACTTCATCAATTTTATTCTTGTCGAAGAAAAATATTGCGAAACATCAATTTTCTTTCTAAATCAGAAATTGTAACTCTATCGAAAAACTACTTAAAGTTGGATCTTTTCAAAAACATGAACACATTACTAAGTTCAAAATAAATATGTCACAAGCAGATGTAGTACTAACTTCAAAAAGCTTTTTAGCAAGTGGAGATACAAAACTTCTTCCATGGCTTGAACACTCCAATTGCCATCTCATCCACACTCGGTAAATATCACCTTCATCATCATTTTATTTAGATAAAAAAAAAAGAATACTAAAATAATTTCATGGAAACTCTTTCTGTTCAAATACTTTAATATAAAGTTTAATCTTTTGAAGATTTATTACTCTTTCATGTCGTTTCCTTTTTGAAAAAACGTTTGTCATTAAATGTGTCATCTTTTCCCGCATCATGAATAATTAATATAATATTTTGGTTTTTTACTAAGGAATTTTCATAATGATTTTTTTTAAGCTTAAATTCTAAAAATATTCATTCAGTCTTTTTTATACATGTCAAACGAAAATATCAAAGAATTCTGCAGAGTTTTCTAAATTAATATGTTCTGAAATAGAGTTAGTTTTTCCTTGAAACATTGTTTTCAAAACTGTTTAATTGAATAAATTACTTTTATCTATTATGCTCATATTTAGCTTGTAAATTACTGTCATATGTTTCAGAATCATATCGTATTATTACGTAATATTTTTTTTTAATTTTAAATCGTACACCAATCTAGTTTGAAGAACTGTTCTCAATCCTACAACGGTATTTTCACAATCCATATCCGTGCTATAGAAGTGTGTATCATTTTTTCCGACGTAAGAGTTCATAGAGTTTGATTTCTTCAACTTTGTGATTTTTCAGTCTCGAGAATTCAGTAGAACGTCAGACTTGTATAATGCGCTTTTTAACTTACAGTGTAGAATTCAGGCTCTCAACACTGCATTTTCTGTAACTTCTCCTTTAATCTTTGTCTTCCATCTTGTCCCTCGCTCTCTCTTTGGAACTCGTTTCACACAAGTCCTGCTCTAGTGCAGTCCATTTCGTGGAAGGAAAAATAGAAGAATAAGGTATGCAATCTCACGGGAGAAAGAAATTTAAGAAAAATACTCCTAACCAGAGAAAAAAGTGGTAATTTAATTAAGTTACAAAAATTATACAGCCAAATACAATTTAATATACATCTAATACACTGTGAACTACAATTTAATATACATATAATACACTGTAACTACAATTTAATATACATCTAATATACTGTCTACCAATAAGTATTTTTGGACACCAATGCAAATTAAGATATCAGTGGTCCTGAAGTCCTGATGCAAATTAAGATATCAGTGGTCCTGAAGTCCTGATGCAAATTAAGATATTAGTGGTCCTGAAGTCCTGATGCAAATTAAGATATCAGCGGTCCATTAGTCGCATGCCAGATCCCGTGCAGTTCGGAGATCTCTCATTTCGAGAAAGATGTAATTGTTGGGTATCACAAATGTGGCCGATCCTTAAGGGACATATCTAACTATTTGAAGTACCCAATATCGACAGTGGCTTAAGTGATAAAGAAGTGAAACGTGAGCGGTGATTGTCAGAATGTGCCCCGAGTCGGCAGACTAACAAAACTGGGAGATAGAGACCGACTAGTGTCGTCCAGAGAAATTCGAAAGAACCGCACCCAACCGATGGCCCTCATCCGCGAGGACTTTCAACAAGATTCCGGGAATATTGTTTCAATAAATACCATCCATAAGAAAGCACATCTGCTTGGAATTCATGGTCGTGCTGCTGCCCATAAGCCTTTGATCACAAAGTCCAATCGCGCTGCTCGGTTTATGTGGTGCAAAACACATCAAAATTGGATAGTGGAAACGGGTTCCTTAGAGCGACGAATCAAGGTCTACCCTTTCCCTTTCTGATGGCAGGGTTTGGATCTAGCTCTGCTTGGAGAAAGTCTCCTGTCAGAATGCATTGTGCTAACAGTCAAGTTCGGTGGTGGTGGAATTATTGTCTGGAGGTGTTTCTCATGGCATGGACTGGGACCTTTGGTCCCCATTCAGGCTAAGCTGAACGCCAATGCCTACTGCACCATTTTGGATGAAATTTGCATTTCTGGGTTTGGACTCCTGTTACTTTCAGAACGACAATACAAATTGTCATGTTTCGAGGTTAACCAAGGCTTGGTACAGTGCCTATGGAAGTCGTCAACATCTGGAACGAATTGGATTGCGGAATTAAAGGGGGCACTACTCGTCCAAAATCGGTGAAGGAACTTGTATATCTACTCTAAGCCGAGTGGAAGACAATACCACTACCTATAATACAAAGACTTGTGGAAAGTATGCCCCGGAGGGTTCACGCTGTAATTGCCTCTTGTGGACGCTTTACCAACTATTGATTTTGAATAAAGTTATTTTATCTTTTCTATCACAGGTGTCCAAATACTTATTGGTAGACAGTGTATAATAAAGAATAGCTCAATCAGTTTTACGGAAAGACAGTTAAAGTAAAATTTGACATTAATGTCGGTGATATAATTTTTTTAAACATACAGTGATTTCAATGCAATATACTTTGTATTGAAACTTTGAAAATAAATAATTTAAATTGCTACAATAGAATGGTCAATTTGTTTAATTAACCATTATAATTTATAGTTAAAGTCATCCACGCCAAGCCTTTTAGAACTGGTAATGATTCTTAATTTTAATCTAACCTATAGGATAAATGAATCAAGAGGTCGAGTGAAGAAATCGAAAATTGGAGAATGAATTTAGAATCAAGCCTATAGTTTCGAAATTCATTTAATATAAGTCCATTATTATTTTTTTTATATAAATGTCCACTAAGAAAAATAACTGATATCACTTTCTATCAAAACAAAAATGAAATACCTCTTACCTACCAATAACTGAATTCAAACAACTCAGGATATTATCTAATAATTATATTTCTCGATAAATAATTTATAAATATATATAATTATTTCTAAAAATTAAAAATTATAATAAATATTCATAAATATTTATTATAATTAATATTTATAAATAATTGTATATATTTATAAATTATTTATCGAGAAATATAATTATTAGATAATATCCCGAGTTGTTTGAATTCAGTTATTGATTGGTAAGAGGTATTTCATTTTTGTTTTGATAGAAAGTGATATCAGTTATTTTAAAAACATTTGAATTATTTAATCAAAAGTAGCTAAATATTTTTATTTTACAACTATCTAAAGAAGAAGGAATTTAAATAATTTTACTACACTTTTTATTAAAAAAAATCCTTCTCACTAAATTTACCACTTCTAATCATTTTTATTTTAAATCAGTAATAGTTTAGTGAAAGAAAAATATTTAATATAGAGCTAATTTGAATAAGTGGGAAAATGTAATATTGATATGTTCTATGTTAAATATTAAATTACTGCTGTAAATAATAGAATTAAGATTTCCCTTTTTTATTTTGCTTTTATTCTCTTTTTGAAAAACAAGTTTTCATGCGAGATGTATATTCATTTAAATAATTGTGTAAAAGAATTCAAGAATTAGTAAAAGGTATGTAACAAAAACATGGATTATTTTGCTGTTTGCTCGTATGGAAGGATATTTTTATATAATTAGAACTCAGTTACTAGTTACTCTGTTACTAGGAATTTAATAAGAAAAATTTATTCAAAATTTTTCACCAACATTTCCACTGAAGTCAGCAGCTTTCTATTGTTAGACAACTAAAATATAACAATCTATATTATTTTTCAATTTTTTAAAAAAAAAATGTTTTTTAGCTATCTTTAACTAATGCGTTTTCACCATTATCAATGCGTCACCCATCAGAAATATAATGAAACTTAAGAGAAAATAATTGAATTCAATACTTAGTAAATTCGTAGGTAAAAGTTGTTTTCAAGTATTACATACCTCATTCAGTAATTTTCAGTTACGCATGAATCTATTCAGGAATTTCATTTCGCTATGTGATATGTTTTTTGAACATATGTTAATTAAATCGATTGTAATATGTTTACACATTTATGTATTAAATTGTAGAATTTCGTTTTTCACGTTTAAACTGAAACTTCAGTTATAATTTTCTTTTCTTTTTTTATTATTATTTTGCTGTTCGCTTAATTTGGTATCGCATGTATAAAAAATATTTTATGTTTTAATTGTGTTTCTGTACTTTAATTAAATAATTGGTCTTTCATTTCATATCTATGTGGAATTCCCTCAATTTAAGTACATTATTTTTATTTGTTAAGAAAAGTAAACGTGATAATTTAGAGGAAACTATAAATTAATTAACTGAATTATAAATTTATATAATTAAAAGACAGAATCTATTTAATTGGAAATCCCTTCAATGATGCAAGAAAATTCTAACATTCCTTTTTGGAATGAAATAAGATTTGTCATATTTTCTATATTATCCATTATTTAGTTATAAGAAATATATCAGTATTTTTATCCTAACACAAATGTTTTTGATTATTTTTGGCAGATATGTCTGAAGTCATTTACAACAAAATTTGAAAGAGTAAATTTTCCTGAATGCTAATAAATGCTCCTGTACATAGAACAGTATTCAATCGGAAAGATGAGAAAAAAGTAGTTGAATCACATTATATGGCTTATCATTCCAAAAAGTTTTATTATTTAGAGCTGATAATTTTATAGGAATGAAAATAAGATAATGTCAAGAGTTTTTTCTTTAATTTCAGTTTCCAAAAGGGTAAAATAAGATAAATATATTATAATTTATTTATCACTTTCAATCTTGAAGGAATTATAAACAGTTGCATCAACAATGCATTTGTGTTTATGACAAAATTTTTTAGATCTTTGACAAAGGATTCTGTCATGGTAAGTACTTACTTTATAGGGTCAGATTGAGGAAACTGATAAAAAGAAACTTTTCTGTTGGATTCGTTCATAAAACCTAAATAAAAATTTAAAAAGTTTATTGTTTGTTTATGTTAAAGATTTTCACCCTATATTTTCTGCAGTACTTTGGTTTACTCCTGAGTTTAAAGGGTCCTAACCCTTCTGTCTGCTCCCTGCTGAGGAAATTTCCTCTCAGTTGAACCTCAGAAAAAATAAAGTAAAGTCAGTTTTCTTAAGCGTAGATCTCATATCGAAAAGTATACGATAAGGGCGGAGAGTTAATCTCTTATTCCTGTTTCTCTTGATATGAAAGTTTATTTGCATTACCAAAATTTCTTCTTTGAATTTTTTTTAAAAATTCAAGAGCACACTTTTAGTAAAAAGTTTTTCTACCTAATCTTTTGCATTAGCATTTGAATAAATAAATCAGGCACTTGATATATACTTCTATATTTTAAGTTTATGAAGAACTTAACTATTTGGAAAAATATTTGCGCCAATACAATTTATTTAAATTTTTGATTCTTAGAATTTAGAAAAATTACTTATTTTTTCCATTGGCGGGCGCTGGTTAATTGACCCTTCCTCACAACAAGGCCAGAAATTGCTACTCATTTAGCATTACCCGGTTCACACCCGTGACACCAAAGCGAGAAAATTAATTTAAATTACAAAATATAATTTTGTGCAATAAGTGTGGCAAATACACTAAAATATATAATTTTTCAACCATCTTATATGCTAATACTTTGCATTACCTTTTTATGTTTCCTTTTATTATTCTCAGAATGTTCTTTTAAAAGTTCTCGTTGTGCATTCATTTTATTTGGCTTAAGGTCTTGGATATATTTATTTTTGTAATGTTTTATATCTAGAACTTTAGGGTGAATAAAATGTGTTTCCAAACTTTAAAGTCAATACTATTTGTGCCTTAGGGAAACGATGTTTTACTAGTTTGTTTAAGAAAAATGGATGTTAAATTTGAAAGAAGCTGTCTTACAAGTTAATATTATTTATGGTATCATTTCTTTTACATTGCAAGAAAGTGTAGTTAAAATTTAAGTTCACAACTAAATGAAATTTTATATTTTGTGATCAGACAAGATAAGAAAACTGGAAAACAATTGTTTGCAAGCATTGTTGTAATATATAATATTCTAATAGATTATATATGATATGATACAAGGAATACACACATTTTCATTGATATAGTGTTACATTATAATAATATCAGGAATTTTCAGCCTTCTTGTGAAAATCAAGTAAAAAGTGTGATTATGCCAGATCGTACGATAATGAAATTAATTATGTTCCACCATACGTCCATCCATCTGGTATCCCATCTTGAATTTCTATGTTTGTATTGTTTCGAAATAAACTTTAAAACTTAAGTCCCAGTCTAATTAGCCCTTTTTCAAAAATTGACTGTTAAGGGTAAACAAAGTACCACGTCTCCAGCTTCTTCTTTTTTAAACAATAGTGTATTTTTTTTTTTTTTGGATCAATAGAGACTTACAACATATGCATCAGACATGACTTAATCAGCTAGGAAAGGGGGCAGATTCAGTAATAGAATTGAATACACTTGAATTGAATGAGTAATGAAATTTACTATTGTCAAAATAACAACAATGACAATATGATACAAAGCATATTATGTAATACAATTGTTTATTTTTATTTGAACAATTTTAAATGAAAATTATCGATACCTCTCTTCTTTTGAAGAATTAGAAAACTGCTATATATTTATAAATTAATACTTTCGAATGAAGGACTTCTATGTCAATTTTTTACTTATTTTTATTCAATATTTCTTTAAGTATAATCCTTGAATACGCGTTATACTGGTTTATTTCTACTTTTTAAGCTCGTTACTATTTCTTAAAATTACATCTTCGGTTTACCTGAAACAAACTCCAAAAATTATTATTGTCAGGTTATGGTATGTATACTTACAAAATTCATTCACATAAAAATAAAGAACAAAGTAAACTACATCATGTTTTTTTATAATTCATGATACAATTAAAGAAGAAACGATGATTTTTAACTGCATCCAAAAAGGTCATGACTACCTCATTCCAGATCGATGGCAACCAGGGTGATTTGCTTCTGGATAATTCAAAAACATTTTGACAGCTCAAAACTCTTTGAAACTCGTGACCATAAATTGACACGAGTCTTCAAACTCTCCTCTAATCAAGGATTTCCAACAATAATAAAGGGATGTCGGAGGAATCTCTCAGGCAAATATTTTAGTCTTTTTACATGAAAACAATACATTTATTGAATAATTTTCATTGTTGTATCATTATTCACAATGCTGCGTAAAAATAAGATTTAAATATATCATAATTTTTGTTGCTTATTTGCTGAAGCGAAAGAAAGAAATAATCAAAATACGTCTTCCCGGAATATCAATGAATACTTTCAATTTTTTTATCAAGAATCAGGCAACCAAGTTCTAAAATATCCAGAAATAATTGTTTCATTTATAAAAAAAATATAAATTACTTGTATAATATAAATATCTTATGTGCTCAATCTGCAAAGCATACTAAATAATTTTTATGCGTCTGAAGTTTAGATGGCGCTGTTCAACCTGTCTAGTGGTTAGTGTAACTGACTACGGATGGGGAGGACCTGGGTTCAAATCCCGGGTCGGTCATGCAAGTACTTTCTCTCTCTCTCTGTTTCTTGTTCTTTCCCAGATTATGGATGAATGTCGCTCGCCCTATAAACGGGTTTGTGTTGGTGTGGCGTGGGCAATGCTACTCGTACCTCCGTGACTTGGTTCACAGGTGTCCACCCTGTAACGATAAATTGAGTAGCAATTTCCGGCCTTGTTACGGCAAATGGGCTAATGTACTTATTTGCTCAAGGGTGTCCGCCATTAGAAATAAAAAAAAAGTTTAGATGGCGGGTGAATGGTCAAGGAGGGAATAATAACTTCAAAGGAGGGAATAATAACTAAATTAGCGATTATGTACAAAAGAATCCGTGAAGTATAAACCCTGCAAATGAGTTGATTTGATTACAATAGCTCTTTTATAAAATTATCGATACACAAATAAAAAACAATTCTTATATATGTAGTTATAAAGGGCTTTCTTTATTCAGTTGGGTAAAAATTGTTATTCATGAAATGTATTAATATTTATTTTTTGGATTCAAAAAATACAATAATTTTTTTATAATTTATGATGAAGAATATTTGATTTTTATAAAACTATTCTAAGTTTATATACATAATAAAATATTACAAAAGTAAAATAAAATTAGTTATAAGCAAGAATGTAAAACTTTAATGTTAAATATTTTTCGAAAAGTGTTTTCGTCTCGGCACTAGTTTTTAATAAGTTTCGGTGGGAAAAGATGCTTAAACACAGTTTTATTGAAAAGAAATAACAAAGGTTGTACATTTTTTCAATGAATGGTTTTAGGGAAGATTATTTGTTGTTATATTTTATTTACTTCGCCTTTTGTGAAATTTGAATTTCTCATTGGTTAGAAAAATCTTTGCTATCGATTCAGAACTTTCATAATATAAGATTGTTTCATTGGAGTCCTACATTTAAAGGAAAAATTCCAGAAAATCGAAAGTATGTCGCAAAATAAAGCAGGCAACTGTTTCATGAAGCAATAAAAATAATATTTTCGTTTCTTTCATTTAAAATCAGTAAATATGGTTCGGTATTTTGCAATAGAATTTTCTAATTTGTAAGGAAAATTAATTAAAAATAGCAGTAAAGCTATTTTATGGTGATTACGATCACAAATATTGTCATTGAAGCAGAAACAGTCATAAAAATATATTAATACTTTTAGTCATGCGATCTTATGCATCCATCGTAAAATAATTTTTATTTTCAAAAATAAAATATGGTAGAAGTGCACAAAATTATTTGCCCACGAGAAAAAATATCTCTTTAATTTATGATGTTGAACTTGATGTCAGTAAACATATGAAGGCTGTTATTATGACTCAAACAAACAAAAGTGTTTGTTTTTGATGATTTCCATTATTCATCATAAATGAAGTGAAGAGCTAAAGATGCTCAATTTCTTATAATTTCATTAAAAATGAAATTCTTTGAGACATTTTTGAAATAAGTACTTAAAATATTCCTTGCAAAATATTTTAGATGTTTACTAAATTATTTCAATTAGCTGTGACTTACTACTTATGCTGATAAAAACAAGAAAAAATAATAATTTCTGCGTTTAACAAATTATTTTAATGGTAAAAATACTTTCTGTGTTCAACAAAATCGAAATTGACAAAAATTCATGTGAGAAGTTATTTCAATGTGATATGTTATCTGAAATGTTATGGGTTATAATTTACATGATTAATTTGAGAAAATTACGCTGGACTGCTTTATACACTACTGGCCATTAAAATTGCTACACCAAAAAGGTGGCATGCTACAGACGTATGATTTATACGAAAGGATGAAGGTGCTGTGATATGCAAATGATTAGCTTTTCAGCGCATTCAGACAAAGCAGGCGCCAGTAGCGACAAATACATTGTGTTTAAATTAGGAAATTGTTCAGCCGGTTCCTCATACACAAATTACATTTGAATGTTGTTGCCTTGTGAAAAGTTGTTGTGATGTCTCGTGTAAAAAGGAGAAATGCGTACCAGCACGTTTCTGACTTTGATAAAGGTCGAACTGTAGCGTACCGGGATTACGGTTTATCTTATCGCAGTATTGCTGCTCTCGTCGGTCGAGATCCAATGACTGTTAGCAGAATATGGAATCGATGGGTTCAGGACAGAAATACGGAACGCCATGTGGGATCTCAACGGCGACCTATCACTAGCAGACGAGAAGACAGGCATATTATCCGCATGGCCGTAATGGATCATGCAACCACGTCACGAGCCGTGAGTCAAAAAAAGGCGTCGTTTGGAAGACAACAAGTGTCAGCACGAACAGTTTGACGACGTTTACCGCAGCATGGACTCTCAGCTCGGAGCCATGGCTGCGGCTTCCCTTGACGCTGCGTCATAGACAAGAGCGCCTTCAATGGTGTGATCAACGACGAACCTGGGCGCATGAATGGCGAGACGTCATCTTTTCAGATGAATCCAGGTTCTGTGTACAGCATCATGATGGTCGCATCCGTGTTTAGCGGCATCGTGGTGAACGCACACTGGCAGCGTGCATTCGTCATTGTCATACAGACCCATCATCTGGCGTGATGGTATGGGGTGCCATTGGATACACGTCCAGATCACCTCTTGTTCGCATTGACGGTGCTTTGAACAGTGCACGTTGCATTTCTGGTGTGTTAAGACCCGTGGCACTACCCTTTATTCGAGCCCTGCGAAATGAGCCTTTCAGCAGGATAATGACAGACCGCATGCTGCCGGTATTGTAAGGACCTTCCTTGATACAGAACATGTTCGGCTGTTGTTCTGGCCAGCACGTTTTCCAGATCTTTCACCAATAGAAAACGTCTGGTCAATGGTTGCCGAGCGACTGGCTCGCCACCAAACGCCAGTCTTTACGGTTGATGAACTGTGGCATCGTGTTGAAGCTGCATGGGCATCTGTACCTGTACATGCAATCCAATCTCTGTTTGACTCAATGCCCAGGCGTATAACTGCTGTTATTGCTGTCAGAGTTGGTTGTTCTGGGTACTGATTTCTCAGGACCCATCCAGGCAAATGTTTTTAAAATTTAATCATTTGTTACTTCTAGTATAATATATTTGTCCAATAAATATCATTTTTAATCTGCATTTCTTCCTGGTTTAGCAATTTTAATGGCCAGTAGTGTAGTTTATAAATTAGAAAGATATCAATAATGACGCGTGTCATTTTCTCAACAGATAACAAAATTACTTCATTTTCAGCGACTTATTTACGCAAAACAGTTTATTTTAATGAGTGGATTTTGCAAAGTATCCGAATTTCAAAGTCCTTTTAACTCATTTTGGATTTTTTCATTTGTAAAGATTGTACGTCATGTATTAAAAATTATCCTTGTTATTTAGACTATGTTAAATCATATTAGGTAGGGTAAAAAGTAATCCATTATTTTTTCGTTAGACGTCTGTAGTGATCGATATCTCGTCAGGTATATATCACACAATTTCAGATTTATGCTCGTTGGAAAGGTGACATTTGACACTAAAATATCCTCTTGCGGTTTTTTGTTTGATTAATTCAGTTACGAGTACAAGATTTTACAAATGGAAGGCAACAAACAGAAAATTCGATACATTTTCGTTTTTCTCTTGTAACGGCGAAAAAGATAGCCGGGTGGCTAAAATTGTGAAAGGTGTTTATCGTCCTATATAAGACTGTAACAACCAGTTACGTACAATTTTTGTTTCGTCGATTCGATTTGGGTATTTGGATGCTAAAGATGCACCTCGCATGGATACAACATCGTCGAGAATGTCTATAAAATATCAAATGATCGAAGTTAATCGCATGTCAGCAGTCGTAACGCGCAAGACCTAAAAATCTACATGAAAAGGGTTTTAAACCTTTTTACAAAGTGAATCCAAAAGAAGTTACATAAAGTTCACGAAGAAATAATGGATTTCTTTTTCCCCAACCTAATATATATATATATAT
>JAPDSC010127052.1:0-26288 GCA_026290005.1 Latrodectus geometricus
TACGACAGCACGGTTTTGTCATTTGTCTATTATGTGGCTATAGTTTGATGTTTTTTGATAGTTAGAGTTACATTCTGTTTGTTTCGTTAACCGCTCATCTTGAGGTTATTGTTCAGATGTAGTTTCATGGTTATATCCAGAACTTTTCTTTAATTGCCTATCTTGTTGTCCTAGTTTGATGTAAATGCATGGATATTTGGTTTTTAGATATTATATTGAGAATAAATTAAAGTATTCATCTTCATTTATTATGTTCAATTTAGATTTAATAGTATTATATGTATTTAAAAGCATTTTATATAATTTCACATTATCAAGTTTAAATTTTTTAAAATTTTTATTTAAGTTAATATTATTTTAAATCTCTTTTGTTTGAATTAAGCTAATGTTGAAAAGGATGAAAATTATTACGCTAAACTGAGAATTGGCTTCTTAGATATCTTCTCTGTTCCAGTACTAAAAATATATCTGTACTCGACATTTGCATTAAAAAAAAGAGATTTTTCAAACCAGAAGTTTCTACACGAAACTGCTGACTTCTTTTCTGTTTGCTCAGAAAATAAGCAAATAAAAATCGGGTAAACTCCACCACAGACTATATTTTATACGCTACAAAAAATTCTTCCAAGTCTCCCTTCCAAAGTGCAGGTTTTATTTATTATTTATTTATTCCTCTCCACCTCGAGCGACGCCGTTTTGTCACTTACTTTCGCATCAGCGTATCGCACGCGCGGGTCACTTGAATATTGATTCGTCAGCACCAAGTGGGCTGAGAGTGGGATTTACTCCCCAGAAAAGACGAGGGAAAACACGTCGGGTGGACTGATTCAACCCAGTCGCATGTTTGAGAGAGAGGAATGTAAATTTAATCACTCGCGGGCAATTCTCTTTCGGCTGAGGTGCATAATTGTTAAACAAATTCGCGAGTTATCCCCATCACACAGGATTCAAATCTAATTCATCAGATTTCTCTGGCCTCCGTTATTGCTTAATGGCGCTCGAAATTGTCTTCGGTCTCTTTCCATAAAACATATAAATTAAAAATTAATCACATTAAGTCAGGTTATCACGATATTTTTCCGGCTGTCAATTTCTGCCATCCCAAACTGCTAAACCAGGCCAACTGCTGCTAAACACAAGCAAGTAATTTTTAATCTGTCAAGGGACGAGGTCAACATCTTCACCTTATATTTCACCAGAAGATAAACTGTGAAACCCATGGAAATTTTAACGTTTTAGGACCTCTTTGTACAATTGTATCCGGTATTGAATCTACTGCCTCCCGATTAAATAATATATGCATTGTCTTACCAGGCTACCGATGCCCTAAAAATTAATTTCAAATTATTGATATAAAAGTTATGTCATCATTCTGTAGCTGTACAAGACAAGCCATCGTGAATTAAGTATGCAATAATAAAAATGTAAGAAGTAAAAATATATAGTCTTTATTGAAATTTAGAAAATAATTCCTTATAATGCTAATATTATTATATTCAAAGTAGAAAGTATATTGATTTGATAATATTTTTTAATGTCTTAGATACCTTTGATACGGCGTAAGAAATCGTGTAATAATGGAAAATATTTTAAGTATTAAATATGATTTGCTTTCTATGAAAAACTGTAATTGGTAGTTAAACTGCATTATGTCGCAATAATGGAAATGAAAAATTCCCAATCATCCACCGACAGATGAGTAGGCGAGAAGCAGGAAAGCAGCATCCTCAATTTGTCGTTGTCCAACAGTCTGTTTAGTTGTTTGACAAATCTGGGACTTCTCCCTCCGAAGAACGTAGTTCTACTCCTGGACCGTAGTGAATTCCGTTTTCAGATCTATTTTCTCAGAATTTCTTGTATATAAATAAAAAAATTATGCATAACAATGATACGAAATTTAAGATTGGAAAATTTTCATTGCTTTTGTAAATTTTAATGGTTTTCGCCGAGATAACGTAAACTCATGCCTCTCCAATTTAAAGAGCTAGAAGTTTGATCCTATTATGTTTGAATGACAGGAAAAAAATGTGATATACTTCTACTGTTTCATCTTGTTCATCGTCATGTTAGATATCGTTGAGGGAACTGATAGTTAAATAGACAATGGTCTTGTGTACAGTTCAACTACTGGAGAGTTCAACAACACTTTGAATGCCTGCATATATAATTAATAGTAAACCATTACTTCCAGATGAATTAGCCATTGTATGTAAAGAAATAATCTTAGAGCGACCAGTCATTTGTCTGCGATGCTATTATATTAATAGCCCTTAGAACTTCATATAATAAGTAAGACATTATTGTTATTATTGAATGAAGTTTATATTATATATATCTATATATTATAAACTATAGTTTTATATTAGTTACAAAAATCCTCACATTTTTTCCTTGAGCTATTCGGGCATTTGTTACGATGCGTTTAAATTAAAAATTTTGTAAAAATCCCTACCATTCTTTTAATTCATTGATTTACATACTCTTTTTCAGAAAAATCGAAGCATCAAAAAGGATTTGTCCGATTCTAAGGAAATTTGCATAGGTAAAGATAACTCGATCGAACATGCTGATGTTAATATTTTCAAGACCAATGAACATACGTTGCTGTCAATCATTTCTGCTGAGCAAATCGCAAAATAGAAAACCGGTAATAGAAGCGGAAATTTATCTCTCTTTTGGTTTTTTATGTCACATTCCCTTGAGAAATAACGAATTATGTCATTTTTCATCACAACGTGTTTGAAGACCATTTATAAGCAACTGAATGACTTCAAACGTAGTTGTATTGTCAGAGTGGGTGATGTTGGATGGTCATAGCGAGCAATGGATCGTCACCTGCTACGTATAGACATAGCTGTGCAAATGTGCTGCTGTGAGGAAGTTATCGACGAAAGGAAAGATCAAGGCCAATATGCATAAATGAGAGGCAAGATCACAAGACTATTTGACGGGCCCGAACTGCTCCAATGATATTATTTTCTAGTATTATACGTACTGCATCCTCTTCCATGCCTTGTGGTACCATCCACCATTTCAAGGCACTTGATGAAGGCGAGTTTAGACTGACAGCTGCCTTTTAGTTATCTGCTTTTGACCCAACAACATCAGCGGAATCGTCTGTAGTGGTGCCCTAGCCTATCATCATAATTACCATCAGATTGTCATCGCATAGTGTTCAGCGATGAATCTCGCTTTATTCTTGAAACAGATGACCATCGCTTTCATGTCTGAAGAAGATATGGCAAGGTTCTCAATCTGCTTTTGTTTTACCAAGGCATGTAGCCATAACTCCTGGTGTGATGGTGTGAGATGCTATCTCATACTACAGCAGGTCATCTCCAGTCATCCTCCATACATCTGTAATATTTCAACGATATGTTACCATCATACAGCCTGTTGTATTACCCTTTATGGCACGTCATCCGGGATACAGTTTTAAACAAGATAATGTTGGATCTCATACTGCTCGCATATCTCTAAGCAGCCTTCGTGTTGTTATTAGCCTCCCTTGGTCAGCAAGTCACTAAACTTCACCAATCAAATATGTCTGGGATTCAGTAGAGTTCCAGATTCGAGCACCTCAGAATATCGCAGATATCGAGCTACAGTTGATGAATGCCTGGTAGAATGTATCGCAGCATGTTTCGCCACCAGTATTGATTTGAATATTCAAGCTGTAATTGAGAGCCGTGTATGGATCCCATGGATTTGATTCTTTTACCATTTCATTACCTATGTAGGAGTTCTGTGCATATTTAATTCATTAAAATAATTTTTCCTTCTTGATGCATCTATTTTTCCCCCCAAAAAATATATTTATCAGATTAAATTTTCTTGTGATTAATTTCTAACGTTTATGAGAATATAAGTGACTGCGAATTTTGTGTATTTATACGTGAAAGAAAACTCATGTTGATATCAATATTGCTCACGAGTAAATTATTTACTCTTTATAAACTATTCATTCTATGTCATTTAATTGTTTGATAGCGAGATATTTTGCATTTTTGAATTTGCATAACTTTAATTTCTATAAAAATATATATTCAACAATTAATATTTTTATAAATTATTATTGATTTCCTGGAAGATTTCAAATGTCTTAAAATAGTACATTACGAATTAATTTGATATTTTAAACACACTGGATACACTTCTTTTTTATTCAGTTTAAAATTTATGTTTTACGTGCTAATTTATCGAATTATATTTCTTATAACAACATGCTAATAATAAATCTAGGTAAGTGTATTTATATATTTTAAGCATTAAAAATAAAGTCTAATTAAAAGGGAAAATTATTTTTGACGAGGCATTATCACAGTGCTTTGTTTAAACTAATGATATGGTTGATCATTATGTGTAATAATGCGTGTAATTTGCAACGTAAATTAGTAGTTCCAAAATCATTAGGTTACCATATTATTATTTAAATGAATAAACAGTGATGTTTTGGTTAAAAGCACGCCTATATTTCTCTCTCTTTAATTATAGCATAAAATTGAAATATTTTTTTAAAAAAGCGAAAATAAATATTGCTTATTTTCCAATAATTATATATATTTTTGAGTCATTTTAAGTTTTGGATTACTTTACTTTTGTTTTCAAAATGTAATATTTTACATTTGTAGAATAATAATTGATGGGGAAAAAATGGAAAATTATTAGCGAGAAAATAAATTGTAAGAATATATAGAAAACTATTAGACAAATTATTTCTTACTATTGTTGATTGGCCGCGATTAACTTAAGGGTAGTTATTTTAAATTTTACAGGAAATTAAAAATTAAAGCTACAATAAACTAATTTTTACGTTAGTTTTGTGAAATGAAGGACTAGTTTATATACTTAAAGTCAAAATGCAGTGATTATTAGGGAAAATAATTATTCTGAGAAGTGCTTTGTATTAAAGTTAATTTTTACAGAAACTGTTGGAACAAAATAAAAGTACTTTTCACTTTTTCAAAAGTTAAAATTATTAAGCAAATGAATTTAAAACTAAACTTTAATTTGTATGATTGACCCAATTGATTTTTGGGGCAAATAAAAAGTTTTAAGCGTATGTAATTTTAAATTGGATTGAAATTTGAGTTTTTAAGTGATGTAAAAACATGCTTAGCTATGTTTGAATAGGAGTTTTCCAATAGGAATATTTCAATAGAGATTTCAAGAGAGGAATATTACAATAGGTTTTAAAATAGGAATTTTATATTACAGCTGATAGAGATGTTATATTAAGATTTTTTCATTCTATGAAATAACCTTTTACAATTAATATAAGAAGAATTTTAAGTGATCAATTTTCACATACACACACAAAAACTAATCAGTTTTACTACTTTGTTGACAATAAAGAAATAGGTGGTATATTTATATACCTATGTAGAAATAATAAACTTGTATATCATATAAATAAATATTTATTCGAGAAATCATGATGCAATTGTATGTCAATGGAAAACGCAAGGTATACTTGTTCATTAATAAAGAAATAAAAAAATATACTAATGTAATAATAAAAAAATGCAAGATATAGTTGTATTTCTATAAAGAAATGTGCAAAATGTACACGCGCATTTGCAAACTTGATCTGTTTATGCTAAATGTTAATAAGCACTTCGCGATTTTGGGGAAATGAATTCCTTATTCATAAAAAAAAATGAGGGGAAAAAAGTTAAATAAAAAAAAAAGTATTTAAATCGTCCTTGTTGTATAAACTAACCATAAAGTGGATGTTATGATTTATTTATTGCTTGCATAAACTTTCAAATACTAATATTTAATGTGTTTTATATGCTATATGAAATAAATTTATCTGTATTTAATGAGTAATAAGTATTTATTTTTAATAGAGATATCAAGAGAGACTAACTCCAATTAAATATAAAATAACCAATCCCATTAAGATATTGTCCAAAATTGTTTTTTTAAACAGCTCACTGAAGAACTAATCCCACTGACAAATTTACTTATCTTTGATGGGTGGACAAAATTGTATATCCAACATTATTGGTGAAAACGATTATTTGTTTAACTCAGAGACCAATTATAAGTAAAATAAAATGACGTACACATGATCTCAACTGTAACGAAAGAAACAACCACTTTGCGGTTAAAAAGCAGTTTACTAACAAGGGATAAACTGCAGGTGCATCAATAATAAAATAATGACCATCTGTTAAAAATCAAGGAGGGGAGTCTCCCAAATAATTCTACAATTGGAAAGAAAGGGTGAGAAAAAAAAATTCGTGGTCAAAAGCAATATTTCAATTGAGGAGATTAATGTCACGGGTTCTGTATTGTTTCGTAGAATTGAGAATGTCTTACGAAGTATATGTGGTGTGGTTTTTATCTTTATTTCTTTTTGTATGACACATCACAGGAAGTTGATAAAAAATATGCTTAGCTTTCATGGAGTATATGACATGACAAAGACGGTTTATTGTGACTTGCAGAGAGCGCACAAATTATGGAAAAATATATATTAAAGTTAATTCAAATATCTTTTCGTAATTAAAAAATATATTGTAAATTTAAGTAATTTTATATAAGTTTTAAAGTTAAATTTAAATAAACTTTAACTGAATTATATGATACAATTGTGGACTGTTATATGATACAATTGTGGACTGATAACGATATTTTTTTTGACAAACTTATTGTTATTTATTTGTAAAACTTTTCATAAGCAGTGAAAGTAGAAGATATTCTTATAAAACTAAGGGAATTCCAAAATTCGTACTCTGATGAAAATGTCGCTTCTGAGTTGAAATACTGTCTTGATATCTTTTGCTTAATTGTAATGGAATCGAATTTATGTCCGTTTTTGGCGAATAACTACTTGAGCGCAATGAATACATTATAAAAATGCTACCGTTTTCTTAATAAATTAGAAAAATTGATTTATTTTGTATTAGTGGTAAAGTTCTTAAACTTAAAATAATTTTTTGTAGTTCTGAAGAATACTGCAGAAAATCATTTTACTCTGGAATCGAAATATTATTCTTACACATGTCATTTTTCTCACCATTAGTGATATCGTTGATGAAATAAGTAAACTTTTTCTTTTATTTTCATCTATATTTTTTTCTTTTAATGTACCTAAGGCAAATAGCGTTTATTCTTACTGCATTTCTTTTCAAATATCGATGAAACGTAATTGAGTCCCTTTTGATTAAGGGTACCATAATTTATTTTCTTTTTCCTTGTGTTTGTTTTGCTCATTTGATTATATTTCTCAGTGTTATTATTGATTGGAGTTGGGTTTTATCTAATTGTTTTATATAAGTGTATTGTAAAATTTTTACTATATAGTTACGTCAGTTATTAATTTTTTCTCAACTTTGAATCACACACAGTATTTATAGGAAGTAATCTGAATTTCAATTAATTGCAGTTTAAGGGAAAAGCAAAAATACAATATTTATTAATATCTCACCAAATTCATAAACTTTTAAAGTTACATATTTCCTGCAAGTTTTTATATTTGATTAATTTTTAACTGCTGTAAACAAAAGCTGATAGTTCAAATTTAAAAATTGGAACCAAAAAGGGAACGTATTTTTAATTTGAAATATGTTACTATTAGCTATTTAAACAAACAAATGTTTTCAATAGAGGACTTAAAAAAAAATACTTTGCTCTGCAAATGAAATCAGTCATTAGAACCTATTTCAATTTTGTAGATGACTCTAAGTAAAATTAGGTTTCTATATTAAAAAAAGACAAATAAATAAAATATAAAAAAAACATCTCCATAAGTACATTGCACAATTATTTGTACACCACTTATACATTTGTAAAAGTAATGTGTAATTTGTTACGGTATTGGTACATTTCTACGACACAATTGCCACTATAAAATCTAGAAATATTCTTAGCGGTCGATTCAGATGAGAACTTAATTTTGGAAGCTATTTGTTCGCTATTTTGTTTCATTGTAATGGAAACTAATTATTTCACTGGAGACTTTAGAATGTTATTCTTTGCTGAGTTTTAAGAAATGATTGTGATCTTATGAAACTTATTTTATTGTTTAAAGTTTTATAGTTGAAAAAATAGTCACAAAAAACTATTTCTAAGTAAATTTCTTGAATTGTTATATATATATATATATATATATATATATATATATATATATATATATATATATATATTTTAAATTTAATTTAAATATGCATCAATAGTAACTCACTTAAGTACATATTGACATTTGATAATGTATGAAATATGCCTTACAAAAAATTTACTTACTGAATTATTTAAGAATCATTTTATAGTATGTAAATTTATTAAATAGTTTGGTATTTTAATGCATTTATAGTAATTAGCAATAAAAATAATTATATTAATAAGTTCTGAAGAAGTATATACACACAAGATATACAAGATAAAAACAAGTAAACATTTAATAAGTATAGACTCAAAAATTACCGAAAATGTATATGGCTACACCAACTTTGAATTAATTTAAAATAACTGACTTTAATATATCATTCTGTTTTTCCTTACTTAAATAACAAGATGAATCTTTACTGTCGTAATTCATTAAAATACTAAAATACAATATTTTTGATTGACATAAGTATTTTCATTCAATATTGTGTAGTTTGATTAATCTGGCGTAGTATATTATATTATAGCAATTTCAATTAAGCATATCCATATAAAGGCTTTACTTTTCCTGTTCAAAAGTACAATTGTTTTATTCTAATGTACGCGTGGATGCTACGGTCTAATGATTAGTCTTCGTGTTTCTGTCACTTCCAATATATATTTCCTGTTGCATCCATTCGTATCTTTTGAAGTCAATACGTTAGGACTGCCGTTAATTGGTTTTTAATGGGAGATATATTCGGGTCAAATTCCTTTTATCTTCAGATGGAAAATTTGTGAAGTTTGAGTGGGCACATAACATTTTAATTGGAAAGTAATTGGAGTTGGTTGAACACGAATGATTGTGTCAAAAATTGAAAAGTCAGTCTGCTTCTCCAACTATCTTAAGTGGTTCACCAAAGTTTCACTTTAAAATCTTTTCTTTAACTTCACTCAAACTATTTCATTTGATATTAAACTATTTTATATGATCTCATTTGGTATAACACAAAATGGTCATATTTACATTTTCCATATTTTAATTGTAGGATTTAACTTAGTTTCAGATAAAAACGTTGTTTTTAAATACATGAATAATATCCTAAGAAAATTTCTTGAGGTTTGAAATAGGCAATTTTATACTTTTTTTATATTATTCAATTACGTATTTTTCAATAATTATATGGAATTTTAATTATTTTTTAAAATTCACCCTTTTATATACTGTCTGTGTTTTATTCTTATCTTGGCGCAGGTGTAGCATTTAAAAACTGCAATAATAAAATTTATTTTCGAAGTTGTTTTTTTAAAATAATTATATCTAATGGATGTGTATGAACATTTTTCATTAATTTTCATTTATTGTTTATGTTAGAATTTTTGCATGAAAAAAGTAATTTGTTGATTATTAAACAAATTACTTTTTCAGGCAAAAATTCGATTATTAATTTATTCTTATTAGAACACTAAATAAAAGACTATATATAATACAATGTAAATGTGGGTAATAATTAATGCGCGCGCACACACATACAATATATATATATATATATATATATATAATATGAGCATTCTCTTTTTCATCAACTTAGGTCCCATTTTTTTTCATTTCCCTTTACTGATTAAGAGCTAATACTATTATGTTTTGAGTTATCTCTGAAACTTTATATTGCGTATAATCTAATCGAAGGTAAATGCACACACGTTAATTCCAGTGACATAAGTTTCAATATTTAATTCTTATTTTTGTTTTATTTATTTATATATTTTTAAAGTCTTATAGAGTTTTTATTCTCGTAGTATTGCGCCTCCTGCATCGTTTAGTGTATGCTTGCGACGAATATGCTACATTAGTTGTAATGAAAAGTGTTGAGTATCATCCGAATTTTTCGTTTGTTGTTCATAATTGTTCTCAGTTAAAATTCACTTATTTCGATATATTCATAGTTGAAGTCCACTTATTCCACTGCATTCATTGTTAAAATTCACTAATTTCTTGCAGGTTCGTACTAGAAACACAAGTGAATAATTAATATTCACTTGTGTTTCTAGTTAAAGCTCACTTATTTCAGTGCGTTCAAATTTAACTATATCCAGCTTGTATCACCCGAGAATTTTGCATCAAAGGCACTTTGCAGCATAAGGTGCAAAATATACGGCCTAATAATAATTTTAATGGGCAAAGAACATAACATGAAATACTTAATACGTTAATTTAGTTTTATATTCAGATTCCTTCTTATTCTTCACTTTTATTCTGAACCTTATCCACCCTAACATTTATAATTTCCTCAATAGCACTCATAAATAATTGCAATCTAAATTTTATCCTTTAAAGTGTTTCATTTAATACGTAGTTTTATTCAATATTTAATAACTCTTTTTTAATGTTTATTTATTAACTTTAGGAATTATGACCTGTGCAAATGATTAAAGTTATAATTTTTAGTGTCTAGTAATGTTTGTTATTTAATTATATTTGCAACTATATTTAATAGAAAGATTATACATTTAAATTTATTTCTTCTGACTTTATTCTTTTGTAAGATGTTTATTGCTATTAATTAGAAAATTCTTTGTATTTCAATAATTTAATTTCTTGTTGCCGTCATCTTCGATGAATTTATTTGTATCTGCTATTCATTTTTTTTAAAAAAAATGACATTCTTTTTTTATTTATTGTACATACTATTTTTTCTGAAAATGCCTTCTTGTAAAGTTTTAATTTGTTAATTTTTTTCCTTTTAAATATACAACATGATGTTCTTATTTGTATTCATCTTGACTTGCATATTTGATTTTAAATGCGCTATAGTGATGCTTAAATTATGATTTATTGATGAGTTAGGGATGAGCATTCTGTTTTCTTTTAAAGACTACGTATAATAGAAATATCGAATTCTATTTGAGTTATATTATTTATTTCCATTTTTGTTTTTGTTCACTTCGAACTCTGGATATTTCATAAATTTATTTAAAGCAATGTAAGAAGCCAGATTGCAAAATTAATTTACTTTTGTAGAATTTATGTTGTTCAAGCTTACGTCAATATTTTTTTTTTCGTAATTCGTTTTGCATCTATATTTAAATTTCTTTTATTATCTTGTGAACAAAGGTACTCAATCTTTTCACATCACCTGCAGTTCTAACATCAAGCTTTTGTTGAATTATTTTCATATGTATCAATACTTTTTGAATAAATGAAATTGAATGTTTATTTTTTAGTTTACATGAATATCTTCAATAAAATGAAATTATTGAAATTCAAAATAGAATTTATGAATTTATAACTATGTGATAGAAATCGAGTTATCTTTTTAGCTACGATTTTGTCCGGAATATTGAATGAGACTAATTTATATTTGAATCAAATACATTTTTATTTATTTGTGTTTCATATATTATAATTATTTAACATACTCTATACTATATTTATAAAATTATATTTATGTATTATAATATGTGTAAATGTGTTATAAAGGAATTATTTCTGTGGAATACGCTTCACTATCATGTAGACCATTGTTTGCATATATTTATCAATTCAGCTTAAATTTTAGTTGTTAATTTGGCGCAGCATGTCCTTTTTGGACCTTGCGCCATAAAACCCAACCAACCAACCAACTTTAGTTGTTAATTTTTTTAAAATCTTCTTTTAGTTATATTTTCTTAATTACTGGCGTCACAGTAAAATAGTTTTATTCAAATGAATTTGTAACCATTTTCAATAATATTACTTTAATTTGATAGAGCTCGTTATTTAGATTAATATTAAAAATTCTGAATTTTGTTTTTATGAGAACTGCTCACGTTCGTATTAATGAAGGAATAGTATCTCCCGTTATTTATTTTTATGTATTTATTGATTTATAATGTTTACGATATATATTTCAGTTTTTAACTTATTCAATACTTTTTATTTGTACTCTATTTGTTTTTAATTTTTTTTAATAAAAAGTGTGACGTGTCTAAAATTTACCCATACAAAATAATATATATTTGCTCAGTTTAAAATTTAAAACAACTTTCGCATTTTACTGAATATTTCAGTTACACTAATAAACCATTCATTTATTTTAATGAATATGTTAAGATGAGCTTTACTAATGAAAAAAATGTTTGTTGCATAGATTTTAAATTATTCTTATAAAATTGACTTTAAATTTCCGATTTTATTATTCAAAGTTTTTTTTTAATTGTTTTAAGCAAGAGTTTAATTTTTAAAATAAACAGAGCAGCATTTAACCATACAAAACAATATTTTAAATAAATTTACTTGATCTTTCGCATATTATTGATGCTTTTGAAATTTATCTTCAACTCTGGAAAACTGTTTATTTATTTTGGTAGAAATATGGAAAATGGTTGGGGGAATGTACTTATTGTATGCATATATCTTGTAAAATATATTATTTTTTAATTGTTTTTCTATCTAAATGAAATTTTTCTTGATATTTCAGAGGTCCATTCAGTATGGTCCGCCGATGTGTACATCGAACGACAGGTCAGCAATTCGCTGTCAAGATTGTTGACGTAGCCAAATTTACTTCTTGTCCCGGTTTAAGCACTGAAGGTATATAAGTCGATTTATATTATACATATTGATTATATAACATGCGAGATAATTTTTAGAGGGTAGAATATTTGATAATTTACATAGTTTTTGATTGAAAACAATTTAAACTTGACCTGAAAAATGTTTGCCGAAGTTTTATATTTTTACAATTTTTTTTTTTTTTACTAAATTTTTAAGTAAATTTTGTTGAATTTATATTTTAATTTAAAACAGATCACTTAACGATAGAATTTGTTTATAATTATTTTATAATACTTTCTCTGCTCTCCATACAATGCATTATAATATGTGAGACAATTTTCGGTGGACAGAAGATGTTTATGTGGGAAAAATTGGAAATATATATCCGAAATCTACTGTTGGCTAATTATGAATTTTCGAGAGAAGATTATTGAATTGACCATGTCATGTTTATCAAATGTTAAAACAAAATTGGCATAATAGAAAAATGCAATCAATGTAAACATAAAGGAAAGAACCATTAAAATTGATGGTTCTATGCCATACAATATATCCTTTTTTACGCCAAAACTTTTTCGATTTCTTTGTTACCATGATATATTGCTTATTTCAAAAATTATCATTCAAACTGAGGTCCTTTCTAGTTCAAAAAATAGAAAAGATATGAAATATATTTTTACTTTTGAGTTATATTTTGAATTGTTTTTAGCAATATCTCAACTCATCATTTCTATTCATTGGTTCGTGGTATCATGTCTGAAAATGTAAGCTTAAAAATTATAATCGTAAGGATGTAAATGTAAACTTCTTTTTTTATGTTCGTGTTCAAAACTAATGTAGTAAATCAGCTATTAAAGGCATTTGAGTTTTTTGTAGTCTCTAGTTTATGAGCAAGTGTAATTCCAAATTTGACGGAAATTTAATGTTTCAAAATATAAATTCCTGACAACGAATTGATTTTAATGGTGTTGCAACTTTTTAGTGGATGTTTATTTTCTGAAACGTTTTGCTTACTTATCTCATTAATTTTCGCATTTAGAGTTTTCGTTCCTGATGTTTAATTTTATACACGCAGTCATAATTTTATTATTAATTTATACTTGTATATATAAACAGAATTTTTACTGGTAAATTAAAGAATAAATATAGACTTTATAGACTTGTATTTTAAAGATGTTTATTATAGATGCGCCAAGTGAAGACTTATTGAAAACAAAGTTGAAAGAAATTAAGTACATATGTTAATGAGATGTTTTATATCAGTTTCAACTGATCTATTATAATCATTCAGTATTAGCAGAAACTTATAATTTCCTTAGCTTTTAGCTATGTTTAAGTATTTTGTAAATTATAAATATCTTGCTGCTATTCTTAGATGAATTTTTGGAGTATTTGAAAATATCTGTTTGTTTAAAAACAAAACACTCAGAAAAATATTAGGGAAAAATTTTAGAAGTCATATTAAAACATAATTACAGTAATATATTCTCTTTTTATGTTTAACAAAATTATATTTCACATTTTGGAATTCAGTTCTACAGTTGTTTTCTGTATATTTTGCAAATTAGATGCAAAGTTAAATGAGATGAAGATTTTCTAATTTACTAGAAATATCTAATTTTTTTACTTAACACCTATGCGTGATTGATAATATTAATAAAGTGAGATTTCAATTGTATTTATTTTTCTGGTATTTATAATTTTAAGAAATGAATTACTCGGATTTTACTTGGCATGTTGTGATTATATTATTTTTTATTTTTAAAAAGAAAAGGGAATTACACATTGAAATTGATGTTATCTTTCACAAGCAGTGTGAATTAGTAAAAATCTAGTGTTAGACACGCTTTTTTTTTTATCATGATATAACATCGTAAATAAGAAAATATGAAATATTATCTTGTCACAATTTTCTTATTTCCTTTGATTTAATCTATGCAAACACATAACATTTCTTTAATTTTTTGTGTTGGTTTTAGTGGTGGTTGAAATGCATTTCTTTTTTTATTTTCCCTGGAAGGAAAATAAAGTGCTCTCTTCTGAAAGATAACTGCTTTATTGTTTTTTAGCGATAGAAGTAGATTTTGTTGGATTTACGTTTTATTCCAATTTATATTTGGCTGTAACATTTCTTTTAGCATTCACACTGATACAAGCGAAAATTTACGCTATAAAAGAATCAAAATAGTTGATAGTGTGATGGAAGTGATATAAATTTGAATTCGTTTTATGAAATTCATTTATTGAAAACAATGGCTTAAGGGTCTTGGTACTTTTATGAATTTATCTGTTAACAAAACAAAATAAAAAATTATTTGTTGTGGAATCACAAGTTTGTTAACTCATGATTTAATATCTTTTAATATAAATGTTGTTCAAATAATATATTTTAGTATCTATAAAAAAAATCTTTCAAATAATATAGAAAAATATTCATTTGATGAAAGTCGGAACTGAAGTTATACATGTAACATCTTAAAGGCAGAAATATATTTTATATTCATTTTATTTATTGGAGAAAGTGGATGATTTTTATCTTGCATGATTTGTAACGGTTAGAAGCTAGATGAACAACTGTCATCTTTTAAAAATAAAGAGGATGCTCAAAATGGAAAGACAAATGATTTTTCTCACTGAATTCAATAAGTTAATCAATAAAAATGAAGAAATTAGCTTTTGAAAGTTTGATATCAAGAACGGGAAAAAAAAAATGCTTTATATAAAGGTTTTAGGCAGTTTAATTAATTATTGATCTTAGCATTGTTTCCGCGAACTTTCTAATAGAAAATTAAATTTCCTATAAAATTGCTTCCCGAGTATGCCATTCTCTTTTAAAAGTTTAACATGCTAAATTATTTTCTTCGAGCCTGAAAAGTATTAGAGCACATAACTTGCATAAAAGATTTATGCAAATTTAAGTAATTAGCTGTTGAAAGCTTGCAAAATAAATATTGAAAATTCGCCATTGAATTGTAATTGTTATAAAAATATTTAAATGAATTAAAAATGGAAGCCATTTTAAAATTATAAATAAAATTTAATAGCACAAAATCATGCTGCATTGATTTTCCCCGAACCTAATAAGTATGATATATTGCACACAGGAATTTTGTAATTAAATGGATTCATTGATAAAAAGTTGGGCCTCAAAATTTTAATGTCAAAAAATTGTTTATATTCCTTTTACATTTAGATAGATATTTGCAGTTCAATGACAAGACTCTTTGGAGTCAAAGTTAAAGTCATTGTCATAGTCATTTGATCATGGTCATTGTTGAATTACGAAAGCAGGATTTTGTATATCTGCTTTCTGTATGCACATTTATCAGATTTAGAGGCGTAGGGGTTTCCCACTTTTATTTCTTTACCCTGTGCGATCTATTGTTTCTTAAATGAACCACCGCAAAACAAAAATGTAATGAATGTTTAAAATTAAAATCTCAATAAAAAAAAGTTAAGTTGAATTGAACTCTAACAAATGCCATCGCAATGTCTGTAACTAACAATATTTTCTAGTTTCTATTAAAATTTCTTATTGAATTTGTGTTTTATTTATTTATCATAAATACTAATATTTATCATAAATCTTACTAATAGCATAGGACTGCTCTTGGTATGTAATACATCTTTCGATTTCCATGGCAATCGAATTACACAAGTGCTGAATCGTATTTAGAGGAATATTATATCATTTTTCATATATACATTCTGTGAATGCTTTAGGACAGATGCCTCTAGTAGACATTGATCGATTGAAAGCTTTAAATTAGACCATAACGTTTCCATTATATTGAGATCTGGAAGCTCTGCGAGCCAAGGTAGACATTTCATCGTTGCTCGTTAAGCTATGATTGATCATATCCCCGCTGTGTGAATTGGGGCATTATCATCTTGGAAAATTCCATCTTTTGCTAGAAGTTAAATTTGCATCATAAGTTTGAGTAATGATCAATGAAAGTAATGATCAATGTAAATTCTTTTACTTTTCTTCAATGATCTTTTTCAGGGTTATGATTGGGCGAGCAAGAAACCGCGAGATAGTTGTTTACATACCAAGATATATTTATTTTTTTTTCTTAATAATTGAGAGGAAAAAGGAAAAACCACGTTCTTTCGCTTGAATAGGTGCTGTCGAAATTTGTACCTATTTCGTTGGAAAAAATATGAAAGACGATCTGCCTGACTATATAATTGTTTTCGATTTATCAATCAGCCAAGGTTGTGGTTTTGGTAACAATGAAGACGTCGTTTGTCTATAACAAATGATTTAGGAATTGCTACTTTTGTTTTATTTAATAAAGTTACTTTTTCAGTAATAATTTATACAGGAGAATCCAGATGCTGATTGAGTTCTGTAGTTACTTAGAGAACATGACTGAAATAGCTTCGAATGGATTATTTGGGTGGAGTTATTTTTAAGTTATCTTCATTAAATAATTTATGAAATATGAATCCTTGCTTATTTGATATGATGATAGTGTAACAATTTTAAACCTTGCAATCTGCTATTAATTTACAGTACAGCTGTTTTCTCTTTAAACATTACAATGTGCTTTAACATTGATCGGTCTTTTTCACTCAGTTTCTTTTTGCCATTATTTTTCTTTGCCAAGCTTGTTTTACTACATAGTGTGTACACTGTCATGACTATACATCGTTTATCAGGAAATGCCCTAATCTGGAGGCTTAGGTCATAGTTGATTCAGCTGAATGGGATCCACAATCTGGACCCTGAAAGTCCATTAAGTTTGTCATTTTACGCTCATTACAAAATTCCAAGACGTAAACTACTTGACTAAAGGTTCATCATTCCACCATGATATATTTATATTAAAAAGCTATACCCAGATTGAAGTCTCTACACTAAGACTGAGATGGTATCATTACACTAAGATGAATTAATAAATTAAGATCAATATTTTTTTAAAATTTGCATAATTTTTCTATTTCAATGGGGTTAATTTGATCTCTATCAATGATACCTTTGGAAACAGTGTTTATTACATGGATGCAAATCTGCTTGCCAACCATATAATACAGAATTCATTGTGATATTGCATCGTTATACTTAAAATCTGCAGAGCAATTTTTACATCTGTTAAGTATAGGAAGTATGCCATTTTCATTTTTACACACAAATTTAAATAATACTGATTTGAAAGTTGTTGATTTTTTTGTATAAGAGGAAATTCACTTTTGAACATTTTTAATAATATTTTAATGAGAAAACAAGCAATACTATTGACACTATAGCCATATTGTAAACAGTCATAATATTTTTCTTTTTTTCTTTGATTTTAAATTATGTTGCCTCATATATATATATATATATATATATATATATATATATATATATATTTTTTTTTTCTCACTACTTCATGAATAGTTTTTTTTTATATCTAAGTTTGAGAAAAGGACTATCTGTTAAATAATTTTAAAATTTCAAAAAATATTTAATTTTAAAAGTGTTAGTATTTTAAAATTATGTTCCTTTAATATAAATTTACTTTTTAAGATTTATTACATGATCGTAACTAATAAAATAAATAATTTATAAGCTATAAAAGACTTCATAAAATATATTATGTATGATACTTAAATTAAAATTTTTGTTAGAGTGTTTTGGTATTTAATATTATTAAAGTTTTCATCATATATGATATATCTGTTCCAATGTATCTTTTACTTTATTTGTTCGATGTTTACGGACCTTTGATTTCTTCTTAGACCTGAAAAGAGAAGCAACCATCTGCCACATGCTGAAGCACCCGCACATCGTAGAGCTCTTAGAAACTTACAGTTCCGACGGAATGCTGTACATGGTATTCGAATAGTAAGCCTGCCATTTCTCATTTAAGTACTTAAAATCCTCGCATTCATAATTCAAACACCGTGAGTTTCGCGTTACGCAGCATAGTTTTAGTTACCTATATGTATCCGCGTTGACCGCTTCTAACTGCAAACCGTGAGAATCCGCCTTTAGAAAGTCCTTTCATACTTCGTCGTCCCACGAGAACGCGACTGACTTTGCTTTGAATAAACTGTTTGGGTGTAATTATTATTTTTTTCTTTGGTTATGTTCATCGAATAGTTTCGGAAACGTGGATCGTCGTTTATTGTTTCATGTAATGTTAGTGAAGCAGTTTTAGCATGTGCCGCGAGTTAGAAGGATCACGTCATTAGACAGACATGAGAGGAATTTAAACCGAGAACGACTTTAATGAATAGAATGAAATATATTGAGTATATTTATATTGCCAAATGTCTTTGCAATAATTAGATAATATTTATATTAAATGTTTCATATTTACTTAGAAGTCTAATGCTAATAAATTATTTAATTTTGCAATCAAAATAATGCAAAGAAAGTTTATATTATTTTTATAAATTAAAGGTATTAATATAAAATTTTATTCAGTTGTGGATTTCGCAAATAAATTAATGGCGATTTTCTAAATTTAAAGAAAAATCTTTAATTTGTGTTGCGATACTGTAGAAATCTCAAATAAGCTTATCTTTGTTAATTTTATTTACATTCTAATTTATAATATTTTTTACCTGTTCTTATAATTTTTTCTTGATTTGAATTTCAGAATAGAATTTTTTTATTCTAAATCAATGAAACTGCTAAAATTAAAACATTTATGTGTTTTTGTAATGAAAATTCATTTCATTTAAAAATAATTCATATAAAGTATTTTGGAGAATCTTTGAGACATAAAAAGAAATTTTTTTCTCTTTTTTATTACATATTAGTCGTACCATTTTTTATTTTCCAAATTTGCTTTTTTTTTTCTCGTGGTATTTCTGTATATGTATTTACAAATGAAACTCATATTAATATGAAAATATCCAAACAGCAAGTAGTATCGCTTAAAAGTTTTTTAAATGAATCGTACATTGTCAGAGCTTTGAAAAGACTTTGAAAGTGAAATCCAATTAGACTTTGACGCATACTTCTATGGATACATTTTACATTTCGTACACATTTGGATCTTGGCATACTATTTCTACAATGTCATTAGTATGTCAAAATATATATTAGCTCAAGTATTATCTCCCACTCATTGGCCAATGCAGTGACTAGCCAATGTCTCCTTAATGATCAAGACCAACGATATTTGAGTAGTGTAATAGTCACTACTAACAAACGTGCACCGTTGCATTAAATAACAGCAAAACTCGACGTTGAACATGTAACAGATGTGTCTATAACGATAGCTATTGAACTTATCGTTGATGTGATTTAGCAGCTGATAACGAATTTTACTAACAATAAACTATCAATTGCAACGCCTTTGTAGATCTCTGGAACTTATCAATTGGACCTAATTGACTACATAACTTTTTCGGATGCTTCGTTCCAGCTATATTGAATTGATAGAAAGATTCGTATGTGGCGTTGCCCCCCCCCTCTTTCTATTTCGATCAAATGTTCTTTGACTTGTTCTTCTGTTCAAACTGAACCAATAATTGATTAAAAATGGGTGTTTTCAGAGAGGTTGTTCATTTTCAGCTATTCTTACTTTTCAAAGAATTAAAAAAAACTATTGGATTTTTAAAGAGGACAATTGCCCTAATTCTTTTATGTGCTATAGTTTGGGATGGACCATGACTCGTTGAACAATGTCACTCCAAGCATTTCATTTCTTAACTATAGATTTACAGTTCCTTATTTTCAGAAGTTGAGATCCCTGATCGTATCATCAAATAACTTTTTTTTTATTTAAATTTCAATTTTTAGTTCAAAAGTTCATCGCTTATAATTCTTCTCAAAACTCAATTTTTATCTATTTTTTCAAAATGAACCTCTCATGTTGAACGCCGAGATTTGATAAATCGAATGATGTTTTTTCCCTTGACTCGATGATCAAATTATTATTTCTGATTTTTAACTTCTAATTTAATTTTATTGGTCTGAAAGCTTTAAAAATGCCACCAGATGGTTTGGAGGAAATTTTTAGGGAACGGAAAAAAGGAAAGAGTGCAGTGAAAGATTGATCGAGTAGATTGCCACATTTGTGAGACATAATCGAATGTTCATTTCGAACGCAAAATTCTGTTTCCGCAGGACTAATTTATAAATTGCTGTTGACACAGATTGGTTAAAATGTTCAGAAACCTACTAACTTATTGAACTGATATCACATCTAGTTTTTACAACTCAGTAGATAAGATGAAATTTAATATTCTGTTAGAAGGTATCAAGTGCGCTTTTGACATTTCAAAATTTAAAGTGCTATTTAAATAACAAAAGAATCTTTACATACAAATAATACAAAATAATTTAACATAGCTCTAACCAGCCACTCTTTAGTTTTTTTCATGTTTATAGTTAATAGTTATCCTTAAATGTTTTGTGTGCAATTATTAGCATTACAAATCTATAAAAAATGGCATAATGGAGCATTAAAAATACATTAAAGACAAATGTAAAAATATCAATGGTCTCTGGTGTTTCCCCCCCCCCAACATCTTATTTAATTTTAGGTATCGGAATATAATAAGCTGAAAATATTTGGATGTGCTCCAAATGGATTATTGACAGCGTTAATAATTTTTTCCCGAGTTATTGATAGATAAATGTGGCATAAATAGTACGTTAAGTATTTCAAAATTTCGACCACCCTAACTTTTTTTACTTCCTGTTTTATCGTCGATTTACTATGAGATTAGACACACATTGCATTTTTTCATTTCTCTTATATTACATTTAATAGCTTATTTTTTATGGGTTGGCCAGAGTTAATTTTTAAATTTATTTTATTTTGCTTTTGCCATTGTTATATTGTTATGAATATTTTATTTTATTAAAAATAATGAATTATACGTTATTACAGTCGAGCACAGTATAAAAAGATGGTGTGCATATTTCTATTAAAAAACTTAAGACGCAAAATCAGATAACTTCAAAATACATGTGCTAATTTTTACGGTGCTTCTATCATTGTGCATCTTAATTAGATGCAAATATATTGTATATCTTATTCATTAAAATACATATTTGAAAAACTATGCATGTAATGCTATGTGCACTATTAAAACTTTTTCTTTCCTTGAAATATTAAGTTAGTATATGTTGAATTTTATTTAAGTTGAAGCTTCTCTCATTTTGAGTCCATCAATTTTATACTCTGAATGCCGTGAAGAATTAATCTGACAAAGATGATCTTTCTTTAAAACGACGTTTTTATTTTTCATATTTCAGAATATTCATTTCGCAAAAATGTATCCTTATTATAAAGACTGTGAACCAACTGATGCAATCTATTTTACAGTAGGATCAAGGAAAACATCTTAATGTATTTTTAAGGACAAAGTTTTTATAAAAGAGTGCAATGCAATGCATTGATTTAAAGTTATATTTTTTCTCAAGCTAACAAGCCCTAAGTTCGATTCCTACCTCTGATATAGGTGTTGGTGTTCTGAATTTATTTGAAACTATAGTCCTGTTCCAATTAGCTCTAGTATGCATGGAATGTCAATAAAATAAAAACATATTATATTAGAGCTGATTTTTATTTTTGAAATATAATTTTTCTTAGTATTTTAGACTGTCATAATATCTTGTATATAGACTGCGATACCGTATTGTATGAAAGTTTAATTTTAAAGAATACAGCTTCAATTTCAATTTGCAGACAATTGAATATAATGGTAATTTATCTGAAACTTCTAGTTGACTATTGTCATTTATTTTCGAAATGAGAAAGTTGAATTGCCTATTATTTATTTGCATTAGATATTAACTTAAGTTCACTGTAATGACAAAAATGTTATTCTGAATAACATAAAAAAAAGTCATTACAGTGTGTGATATAATATTATAAAAATCCTACCGCCTTTATGCATAAACTTTTCAGGGACCATCATACTTTTTTTGTTTGAAAATAATAAAATTTTGACATATATTTCTTCAGTTTTTGAATTAATCCATAAAATAATTTATGTATTCAATTCGTATTGAAATCAGTGTACCAATATATGTCAGTCCATCTTTCCATTTATCAATTCTGTCCATTGATTCTTCGTCTGAGTATAACAAGACATGAAAAGTATGTACTCGCTTCTGTGTTTTTGAGCTGCTGTTCAAAACCATTAAATGGTGGAAATGTCAGTTTGAATCTATTCAAAGTGATGATTTCTATTGATAATTTGAATATATTTTTTTCAATATCTTCATGCTCTTATTGTCTGTTTATATCAAGGGAATCTTCACTAAACTGATCATTTCATGTATTTTTATTTGTCGAATTTGTATAGTCTCAACTCGTTTTGAGGTTCCTTTTCTTTTACTCTTTTACATTTAAAAAGATTCAATCTAGCTGAAACAGATTTTTTTCTATGGGTTTGCACTAACCACTCATGTTTTGAATGCATTTTATTGTATTTCAATTTGAAATCAATTATTATAAAAAAATTTTTATCGAATATTTTTTTATTATTATCGTCTCTTATTTTTTGAACATTTTGTAAAAAGTAGCAAACATATTGCTGTCTATGTGTAATTGCTTTTTTTCGTATTATAATCCAGTACATATATATTGAATCTGCTTGAATTTCAAATATATTGAAAAGCGTAGTTTGCAAAATTTTTTGCGTTTTTCATTGTTTGAATTGTTTTTTCTATATCAAAGGAAGTATCCAACAAGATTTTAATTTAAAAATTTACTGGAAAAAAATTAAGACAGCAATTTAATTTATCATAAAATATATAAAATTATATGAGATGCGGATTTTGAGTGGCATCAAGTTTTATTACGGGTGAAAAATACTAGCCATAAATATGGTATTATTAGTTCCCAAAATTTTAATTTGCATTTAAATAGGAATAAAATCTATTTGCATACGGTTATTTTTATATATTTAATTACATATATCTTATAAAACCATATCATGAAATTCATTAAATTTTCCTTTAAAAAATGGCCCTGAATTATTTTTTCAGTTTAATTTGTGATAATTTATTATTTCAGAAACTTATGTCCCATTATAATTATTTTCTTCGATACATTTTTAGTTTTATTTGTTAATTTTATTTAATATATTTATTAAATAATAAATATGTATATTATTTAATTATATTAATGCTTTATTATATTTAGTATGGAAGGAGCAGATCTATGCCACGAAATAGTAAAACGAGCTCACTCCGGTTTTGTTTACAGTGAAGCTGTAGCCAGGTATGCTTTATTTTCTCTTACAGCGAACTTTAATCGAATTTATTACAAACTTTAATCGAACATTAGAAGGAAAAAATGTTAATTCATTTTCTAACAGATTTTGAATATTCGAAACTCTATTGCAAAAAGTATTTCTTCTATCGGTATAATTATGTTTTCTAATTTATCTTAATATAAAACTTTAACGATATATGTACATTTTTTGTTTGATAAAAATTATGATAAATATTCTACATTATCTGAATAAAATTTGTTTAATATATATGTATATTTAATTTGAAATAATTGTTTTCAATCTGTGAAAATTACCTATGATTAAAACAAATTTTGAAAAATGTGGCATTTAATAATTTAACTCTGCATTAATATAATTTTTAATTCTTACATATATTTCTTGTGAAGTTAAGTTTTTTTTTTTTTTTAAATTTACAAGTTAATGCTATTGCATTCCAAAAAATAAAATTTTCATAATTTTAGGTACTATTTTTTTAATATTTTTTGTAAAAAAATTTTTTAAATATTTATTTTTCCAATACAATTTTTAACGATCTGTTAGTATAACTAATCATTTATGTAAATAGTATTTTTATTCCATAAATTAATTCTATATAAATTGTTTCTTTTTCAGAATATGTTAACTTTTAATTTGGATTTTCAATTTTAAAATAGTACAAAAATTTGAATTACTCATATAAATTATTCTACTTTTGTAGTCATTATATGCGACAAGTACTAGAAGCAGTTAGATATTGTCATGAAAATGATATTATTCACAGAGATATCAAGCCTCAAAGTATTCTCTTAGCAACTGTAGAAAATTCAGCTCCAGTCAAATTGAGCGGTTTTGGTTCTGCTTTAAAAATTAAAGGTGAAAAATCTATCAAAACAGAAGGTAATTATTTAATTTTTATATATTTCGTTAAATTTTAAAGACGAAATAATTTTGGTAAATATTTGGAAGCTTTTGTTAAACTCTTTGCTAATAGATGGCAGCACTAAATTAAAACTGAACGTTTATTTTCAACTTTTTTACAGTTTTGGATGTGCAAATAAAACTTAAAGAATTACAAATTAGTAAATTTTAGTTTTATATATATTTTTTATTTTTTAACTATAATTATGTAATTTTAAAGGTAAAAGTATATTTTTTAAGACGGTTTAATATGTGATTTATTTTTATCCATATAAATTGTTATTTTTTGAAGCAACTAGATGGCGCTACCATACGTGATTATTTTGACTTATCAACTTACGTAAAAATTAAAGAAGAAAAGAATTTTTATTCCTATATTAAAAAATTTATTCGTGGGAACCGCTACCATTCAATTCAGCTTTTTTTCTCAAATAAATAACTGCAAAATTTTTTATTATAATCTTTGAAAAGCTTATAAGTGTGAAACCTTGTTAAATAGAAATGCTGACTAATGACAAGTTGTATATAATTTAAAGAATTGTTATATTAAATTCGGTTGAAAAATCCCTTATTTTTATGTTAACTTAATGTCACTTGTTTCGGGTTCGCCGAGCATAAAAGGTGTAAAACTGCATCATTAGTTTCTGTGTGTTCCTTCAACTGCTAACAAATGGTTAACTTTGATAATTTTTGATATTATATCGACAATTTCATGACAATACATCCATCCATGGTTCATTATTAATATAAAAAATACTAGAACTGAATCAGCGACACTGAAATTGCACGTAACTGGCTGTTACATTATTGAGACCATCAACACCATTCACAATTTTAACCACCTAGCTTGTATTTTGACCTTCATCAAAGAAAAATTGTAAAATGTTAAAATGTATTGAATTTTCTCTTTGTTAAATTCCATTAACAACTCATAAAAGAATGGATCAAACAAAAAAAGAGCATAATTCTTTAGTGCAAAATGTCACCTTTTTAATTAGTTTAAATCTGTAATTGCTTCATTGATACTTTATGAGATATCCATCACTGCAATTTTTTACCAAAAAAGAAAGATTACTTATTCCCCAACCTTTTTATTTATGTGTGAGAAATAGTTGTTGTATATTAATGAATTTGTATAAGAATTATGATTTCATACAAACTATTTTCATTGAGCTGGCTGCTAAATGATTATCCCTATGGTCATTTAGTTCATGAGTTTGATACATGCACATAATTGTTTGTAGTAGTTTGAAATCCAATTTAAACTGTACATCCTTGTTTATCATTAAACCTTGTATGTAAAAAATAATTGTATATCTACAAGCAAACTTAAATCGACCACAACTAATTTATGCTAAAAAAGGGTATAAATTTCTTTTTTAAAATAAATGAATGGGAAATTGTTGAAAGATAAGCCCAGATAAAAATAGTATTGATTTTCCATTGGTAAAAGTAGACTTTTAAATACATACTTTATTGATGTTAAGTTAAATTAAATTATTAAAAGTATTAGAAATTAAAAGCTAATTAAATTATTGAAAAATATTGATCAAAGAGATCT
>JAPDSC010127060.1:0-10693 GCA_026290005.1 Latrodectus geometricus
TTAGTTTGGGGAAAAAGAAATCCATTATTTTTACGTGAACTTTATGTAACTTCTTTTGGATTCACTTTGTAAAAAGGTTTAAAACAGCTTTCATGTAGATTTTTAGGTCTTGCGCGTTACGACTGCTGACATGCGGTTAACTTTGATCGTTTTTTATATTTTATAGACATTTTCGACGATCCACATGCGAGGTGCATCTCTAACATCAAAAATACCCGAACGGAATCGACGAAACAAAAATTGTACGTAACTGGCTGTTACAGTCTTATATAGGACGATAAACACCTTTCTCAATTTTAGCCACCCGGCTATCTTTTTCGCCGTTACAAGAGAAAAACGAAAATGTATCGAATTTTCTGTTTGTTGTCTTCCATTTTTAAAACCTTGTACTCGTAACTGAATTAATCAAACAAAAAACCGCAAGAGGATATTTTAGTGTCAAATGCCACCTTTCCAACGAGCATAAATCTGAAATTGTTTGATAGATACCTCACGAGATATCGATCACTACAGACGTTTACCGAAAAAATAATGGATTATTTTTTCCCCAAACTAATATATATATATATATATATATATATATATATATATATATATATATAGATATATATATATATATATATATATATATATATATATATATATATATATATATATATATATATTTGTAGACATTCTGAAAAAAAAAACTTTTACCTTGAAAGAACGTTTCATTGAATAATGACTGATTGTTTCTTTAATATATTCCTATACGCCTACGCATAGTGTGGAACATTGTTTTCTCTCAAAAAGGAATTTTTAATACAATCACACTTGTATTACAAATTCTGACTTGTAAACACCCACTCTGAATTTAGAAAGATATTTGAAAACGTGTTTTTCATGTCCTATTTGTAATCGCGCGTATTTCAATGTCTGAGATCTGATCACCACGAGGATTAAGTCAGTTTTGTACAATCAAGGTAAAAATGGAAGAACGATAGTTGCATTCAACAGTTCATAAGGTATATTTGTTTTTAAAAAAGAATTAAAACCAGTTTGATTTTTTAAGTTTTGTTGTTATTGATTGAAAAACAATATTTGTGCGATTTTTTAAGAATCATGTTCTATATATTCAATCCCACAAAAATATCCATAATGCAAGACAGCTGTTTAAACCAATCTAACCCAGACAAACATGTGTTTCACACTCAAATTCAGGCAGTTTTCATTTTTAGTTGTCATTTTACTTCCATATGAAGTAGATGTTTTTGATGATACTGTCTTTTTGCAAATTAAAATGCAAATTAAATTTATTGATCTATATCCTTATAAAATTTGTACTGCATCTTTTGGTTTACACTTTATTTTTCCGACATACTTCTGCAGTATTTTTTAATATGTCACATACAACGTGGCCTCAAACAAAAGAAAGACTTAATCCTTACCGCAAGTCTCATTAGTTCCCCACTTATGGCTTTAATTTCACTTGTGTAAAATCTTCTCATTTGATCAAGACATTCTCAAGTATTCATTTATAAGCTGAAATATTTTTATGAGAAAATATGACCGTTTCCTCATTTTTATACAAGTTATACAATTTCGAATAAAAAAATTTTTATAATGTCATTTTACAATTTACTTCTGTATAAAGTAGCATATTTGTGCTCTAAAATATGCACACTTTTGAAGATTACGAAACAGTTATTCCTTTTTTACAGTAAGTATCCTTCTAATTTTATTTAATAGTAGAATTTAATATCAATATCTTTTGAGCTTATTTAGTGTTTTCCTCAACTGAATTGGGCCTAATTATCCCACGTGTGAAAACATAAATCGTTGAACCAACTTTACAGACTTCAATAAACGATTTTTTTAGCGAATGATATAACGAGTGATAAATCAATAGTTTAACATTTTCCTGTATATCAATGTGAGTTTTTTATAGGCACAGTTGTCGGGTAAAATAATATCAATGCATTCAAAATTTTTCGCAACAAATTTAGAATTTTTTAAAATTTATAACTTTTATGTAAAAATTTGATATTTATTTTCTGTGCAGAGAACTTGACTCGGTGATCCATTTTTAATTATGAAGATTTCATGCTTTTATTAAAATGGTATTCCTAACATATCGAGGAATATGAAAACAAGAGAATTTTCACATCAAATCTGAATTCAAAGTTGAATATTTTCAAATTTAATGTTACCAAATAAATATTTTTATATTTTACTAAGATATTTTTGCTCAATTAATGAAACTGTTAGATTTACTGAAATTTGAAATGTATGTCGTTGTTAACTATTAAAACATGAAGTTTTATGGGTATAGTTTTAATAGCTATTATTATGCTTTTAAAACTTCACGATTTATTCACCGATTTATTTGCAATGCAAAACAATTTTTACACATTTGAGTTTGAAAATTTGAGCTTCCTAAAAATTATCCTGATTAGTGGGGTCAACAAAACACAGGGGCCTGGTTATTCAGGTACTGTGCCGTTCTCGTTACCGGAAGGTAGTGAGTTCGTATCCCGGCTTAGCCGAAGATCCGTCGTGTTCATTATAAGTAAAATATGTCGGGTCGCAGTGTTCTCCATATTTTCCTTCCAAATTATTACCTCTGGGGTTTGATCCAGGCTATGAGTCTTTTCGGGCTTCAATCTCTAAATTGGAAAACCCACATGAGGTGCTGCCATCTATGAACCAAAGTCGTACTCCACCTTCATATGGGGGTGCTCTATTCAAAAATGGAAGACGGTCTTTCTGACTTCATTCTCCCTGTTCCCGACGATCGATCGGGCTTGGCTTCGCCAAGTGTCATAAGTAACAACAACATCCTGATTAGCCACTAAATAACCACGCCAACACTTATAGCTAAATTACAAAATATTTTTAATTAATAGCTTTTAATTTTTATTAATTAAATACTTATACCAGTAATTCACAAAATACTCACATAATAGTTCTATCTGATGAATTCAGTTGCCTCAAAATATTTTTTGGTTGTTGATTTATATATGTTGTCAGAAAAAATTTACTTCAAATGAGCATCAATTCAACCTAACAAATGTTAAATTCCTGGATTTCTAAATGTGTCAATATATATTCATGTGCATTTCATGTTATGATTGAACTTTCTGTCTACCAATTGATCGGCACGTAATTATTGCCGGTAATTATTGATTTATACTACTAAGTAAATACTATAAAAATCAGTGAGAAATTTGCAAAATTTTATATTAAAATTATTGAAACATGCACATCATACGTTATTTAAAAATCTTACATAATAACGATAAAGAAACGTATAATTGAGGCATTGAAATCTAAATCGTTAAAGATACAAATCTGAAGAAAATATTTTGATAAAGAATGCTAAATATACAAGTGTTTTATAAAATATTAAATTTCATTAATTATCTTAAAAGTTTGAATAATTGCTTATTATAACTTTCTTTATTGAATAAAGCAAGAGAGATAGTTAATTTTACATTTTAATCTAATGAATAATATAATAAGTATAAATTATCCAATATTTTACAGATATATGTATTTTCAACACAAAATTATGAACTTTAAAATTTATATGTTTAGTTTTAATTTGACTTTTGCAATATGATAGCGAGAACAATATTTATTTTTCATATATCCGATGCTTACGAAAATAAAACGCGAAATTACTTTCGTATCTAAAGAGAATGTATGTCTGGTGGTTTATATTTCAAGAGCTATTATCTATTTTTATACCAACGTTTTAGAAAAGAATGCTTACACTAAGAGTTATTAAGTAAACCTGAAACTTTATAACGCTAAAGATATGTTTTGCAATAAAATTAACTTATCTTTAAACATTAAATTTTTAATGTTTAAAGTTAAGTTTTATACTAGTATAAAATTAATATATATTACAAATCTTATTCGTTTTAAACATATTTTTCATAAACTATTTCATATAACTTATAATATAAATGTTAAATTCAAAACAAATTTCACTGGCCTGGTGTTATTCTTATATTGTTCCAATTTCTTAACAATTATTACTTATAAATATGTTTTTTTTTTTTTTTTTAAATAAACTCAGTATTTCATACAAAAATATTTGGGTTGTATTCTTTGAGAAACCTTACAAGAAAATATTTCCACCCTATTCTTTTTTCCTTGGCTATTTCATTGCAAGAAACTTAGTTACTGTTAGCAATATGGTGCGACACGAATTTCTTGGAATCCATACTTCTTCACAATGGCAGTGTTCTGACGTTGCGAAAGGTCCACTATTTCTCACTGCAAACTTTTACTAACCTTTGGCTCTCCATTTTTTTTACTTTTGTTGACGTTTCTGTAAAAGTATTTTTTATTTCGAAGGATATATAGTGTTGTCATGCTGAAATATTTTGCTATGGCATGCTCCAGAAAAGATTGTGTTTCATGTAGCAGTTCCTATTTCTTCTCGGGTGAAATGCTTTCGAGATAAAATTTCTAATCCATGAAATATTCTCGGACATATCTGTAGTTAGCTTATAAAAGGATTTGTGCTGATTTTATTCCATATTGGTCTCTTGTAATGTATGTACGAATATTTTGATCTATTTAAATTAATTGTGTCTCTAGATGAATAGATTTACAATGTGATTGCCATAATAATGTCTTATTTTTTTTTTTAAGTTGCTGTAAATCTATGCAAATTAAAGTATTCAAAAATTGTTTTTCAATTTTGTTAATTTTATATGTTTGATCAACTATTTAATTTTTTAGATCATTCTGATTGAATATCAAATCACTTTAATCTTACTTTACTATTTTTGTTCTCTTCATAATCCTTTTATTTATAAAACCATATATATATATATATATATATATATATATACAGAAAAAAAATTATCAATCATACTTTATATGATAGGTAACTGGCAGTTATTTGCTTTTATATTAATATGTATCATTATTCTGGTCATATACAACGAATTTTAGGCGGTGACTATTTCATCAATTGTTACGTTTAAAACCAAATAATATTTAAATTCATGCATTGTAATTTTTACTGAAACATTTTCCTCTTAAACTTGAGTTATTTTCGGAGTAATTTTTTTTTAATTTTTAAGGATCTTAAAAATAAAAAAAATTTAATTTTTAATTAAATTTTTTTCAATTTTTAAGATCCTTAAAATGTTATGCCATAATGGAACATTACATTTTTAAGTTATGTCATAATGAAATATAACATTTTTAAGGATCTGAAACATTTTTGATTAAAATTTAGATCAGTAAAAGTAGCCAGTTAAAGTAGCCAGTATTTAAATTAATCGTGTGAACCGATATTTTTTAAAACTTTTGAACTTTTCCGTAGGATCTCAATGAAATATAATATTTTTTTTAATAAACTATTCATACAATCTTTGAGATAGAGAATCTTAAAAAAGCGGTCTCCCATAAATGTGATAAGATGGTTTAAAAGTATATAATTTTTTAATTAATTTTTATGGAATTATTGGTATTTCTAAATAAATTTATGAATTCCTCGGTTACTAAAAAAATATTCAAATCTTAATGGTATAAATAACTTTGATAAGAGTAATTGGAGTTAAAATGACCTAACGTTGTAGTCATCAATCATCAAAATATAATGAGCTACTGCTGAAAATGCCATAGGTTGCAACCCAGAAATAAGCCAATTATTTTCTGGAATGAAGATTAAACAGAACAAGATATAAATATTAAAGAAGAGTTGCGAACTTCATAGTTTAGGTTTCGTTGTTTTTATTTTTGTGATAATATCTGAACTAAAGCGAAAAGATCATTTATAAAAATATATTTATTGGTTTAGCTTTTAAAAATTATTTCTTAAAACTAATTAGTCTGTTGGTTAATTAATAATTCGCATTGAATTTATAATAACTTCTAGTTTACTGATAATGAATCCAAATTTAGAAAAGCATTCAAATTTTGTCTTTTAAATCTTTTTAATATTTTTCTGTTAGGATAAATACTATTAAGTTAGAATCAAACAGTAGACTTGCTTTAATACTGTCTCTAGTTTTAATTCTAAATTTCATTTCTATACAATAATTTTAAATACAATTGCAATTTATTTATCATATTATATAAGCATTTTTTCCAATGAAAAATTCTTTCAGAATTATCAGAGTTTTATTCATGGGTTATCCTCATTTATCAATAGAGAAGCAATTTAGTGTATCTAGTAATTAACTTCAAGAATTTTTCAAAACATTCTCGATCTTTTTAATTTCTATAAATTTTTTAAACAAACCAGGGTGATAATTAAAATTCTCTTGTTAAGTTTCAAGAATGTATGTGTTAGAAATAAAATATTATTTTCTCATCAAATAGCATCACATCAACATAATTAAAATACATCGCATTTCCCTGTAGGCTTTTAACTTTATCTTTTATGCAATCTTCAAAGATTGCCATTCATTAGTTCTAATGGCATAACTTTGACTATAACCATTTGTTAAATTGTTTCTTGAAAGTACCAATTAATATATGGTTTTAATGTAAAAATAAGTAATGAATAAATTTTCATATTAAATAAAGGAATAATATATATGCTATATATACCGTTTTGAGTCAAATTGTATAAAAATTATTAAATAATATAAATTTACTATCGTTTGAAATCAAATTATAATAAATATTTTAAATTACTAAACAAATTCATTGTTCTTTAAAATTATAATGTATTAACGTTTGAATTTAGATAATAATATATGCATTATATATATATTGCTCGAAAATATTAAATCATATATTCATTGTCATTTTTAAAAAAGAATTCTTATAATATTGTTTTTATATTATATATTTGATATGATTATCTATTATATTTTGATTTAACTATAATATATCAAAATACATTAGAGTTAAATCAAAATATTATAGATATCCATATCAAAATATAATAGAATTAATGACATATATAAAGATATAAATTAACATGAAATTTATTAAACATTTTATATAATTAAAAATTTTAGATTTTACTTTAAATGAAAGAATTTTTGATTGAAAGTATTATGCATTCATTTTAAAACATTCTGAGTTCAATCAATATTTAATGACATTTCTGACTAGAATTTGAGGGAAACGTCATTAGAATTCGAGTTTTTGATTATAATTTTTTTTTTAAAATGTAAAATTTTGAGGTTCTATTGAGATGATTTCTGCTTTTAATTAAAATCTCTCTATGAAATGAAAAGTTACTTCTTGGGAAATATTTCATGTTAATTATTCCTTCATTTTAAATTTGTGGATTAATTTTTTGAAATTGTTAGTTGGTATTTCATGTTTAACGAATACTTACTTCTGGCAATATTGGAGTTTATTTTACACAATATTCGTCAGTGGTGAAATAATTAATAAATAACTCAAAAATAAGTTTTTTAATTAATAACGAATAAAGAATATTTTAATCAAAAATTAACTCTGAATTCGACATTTTAAGCGTTTAATAAACAAACTTAAAAATAAGAATTTTCCGTGATGCTTAAGTTCTACGAATTTATTTAATTTCCTGAAACATTTTAAACTCAACTTTTAACGTAAAAAATGTAAGATGTAGAAAATGTTTTGATCAATAAAACACGTTTCCTGCCTTTCAGCGACACCACTTTAAAATGAGTAATTTTCATTCGGTAGAAAGTTCCAATTTCTTTCTTTTTTTTTCTTTCTGAATCTTCTATTTCGTGATGTGTTTCCGTACCCTCATTTTTTTTTCTCTTACTCTTAACTTTTATCCCGAAAATATCATTTGTGGTCATCCAATTTTTAACTTGGAGAAGAAAGCTGAACTCTCTTCTTTTCCGTAGATGATTTGCTCTGTAGATTTTATTACTTTCCGGAGCCGGTATTCAGTGGAGCTTAAAGAGAACTTCATTTACTGTTTCTTGCAAAGTTTCGAATAATTCTAATGCAAATTACGCCCTTTATTTTTCTATTCCGGTGCAAATAACTGAAAAATTAGTAGCTTTTATGCTTATGACAACTGTGTTCCTTTGAATAAACTCTGCATTTGATATAAAAAATTGTTTAATTAAAAATAGTCTATGTTATAATTGAATAAAACAGAAAATTTTAAATTTGTAGATTTAAATAAATAACTTGATAATCTTAATTAATCCAATAATTATTTAAATAAATGCAAATTGATTTCTTTATACTTTGGAGCAAAAACATTAATTATCGAAAATAACCTTTAGACATGGGATTATTTGCTGCATTAAAGTCGTAGTTGTTGTTTGAGACATTTATTATTCTTTACATGTATTTAAGAAAGAACAAATGTAACATCCTTAATATATTATTTTTATGACATCACAAATGAAAATTTACGTGTCAAATATAAAATACTATTCGCTGGCTCTCTCTCATTAGTATTAATTGAATAATGTAATTACATTAATTTTTATTTATATTTATGGATGCCACATGTAACAAATTTTATTGTGATCTTCTATTAGGAATGTTAATCCCATTTTTATAAGTGTGTTAGCATGTTTTAAATACTTTTATTCATGTTATTTTATGTAATTCTTATTTTTTTCTTATTATAAAATTATTAAAGTTGCATATTTTACTTGAATATACTAAAATTTATTATAATAAATTGAAAAAAAACGATAAAAAAAATCATGTGTGTCAGAGGTTAAAGATTAATGATACATACCATTAATCTTTAACTCTTAGTTATGAGATTTAATACTGTTTTTTTTTAAATTTATATATACTAAAAATTGTTTTTGAATGATATATATAATTTTAACTGAAATTGAAAAGAAAAGTATATTAATCAAATTTGATATCTTAATTCAGTCAAGAGTCTCACTATTTTCTGTCACGTTTTTCACGTGACAGCTATTCAACCAGGACCTAAAATTTGTAGTTAATTCCGAACCACAATTAATACTCGCACGTTAATTAGAAATGGAATCCATGAATTGTTGAATTGAAGATCTTATACAGCGTTCGAGCTCCTAGTTTGACAAGAAAATGTAAATGTTTAATTTTAATAAAATGTTTAATTAATAATTGTACTAGTAGATACTAAAAATAAATTATTTAGTAATATAAGAGCAGTTATTGATACTGTCATACGTGCACCAGAAATATTGATTCAATTTAAAGTGAAATGAGTTTAAAAAAAATTTCACTCATTTAAGTCAAGAATCATTATGAAAATAATTTATTTTTTTCAATATCGTTTTCATTCTGATAATTTTTGTATCTAATTATTTCATAGAGAATATTGTTCTTCACGAAGTAAAAAGAATGTAGAGAAATGGTGCAAAAGGCCTTTTCAATTCCTAAGGTGCTATAAGTACTGAATTTCCTCTTGAATTTATTTTTCCCTTCTCGTTCCCGTGAGAGGAAAAACTTTGTCAAAGTGTTGCCAGTAAATTCAAATCTATTTCTCAGCTAGATGGATGAAGCAGAGTTTCAGGATGGAACAGAAAATAAACGACCGCTTAAACAATCGGCGCGCATCCTCTTCTCTCCTGGGAGATGGATTGGCCATTTTTACATGACTCTGCAAGCTTTTCCTCTTTTGCAGTCACAGTGAAAAAGCTCGTTCTTTGTCAATTTTCCTTCCATAAATCCCAGGTTATGATTTATTCTTCTTTTAGAATAAGATCTTTTATGTGAAAATTCACTTTTGATTAAAATCATACCCTATTGACTGAAACCGTTTTCTTCTGGCATTGATGATAAATGGTTTGGGATTTAAGTAGAGTATTTCCTTCCTCTCGGTTATTTTCCAATATTTTACAAAACTATCTACATTGTTCATTTGAAATGAATTTTTTTTTTTTCATTTTCTGTGAAATTAAGTATTTCAAACGGAAAAACAGTTTCATTGATTGAAGTCTTCCATTTTGATTAAAAATATGAAAGTTGATTTAATGGGTAACCGAAATTGCCATTTATTTCCATTAAGTTAGAATATTTATAGTGAGATTTTCATTATATTTACATTATGTATTATTTGATGTAATCATTTCAATGCAGTCACTTGTTATAGGATATTTTACTAATTTGTTAAGCTAATCTTAAGCGTTTACATTTTGTGCTTATTTGATTTTAGATAATATATTAGTTTGGGGAAAAAGTAATCCATTATTTTTTCGATAGACGTCTGTAGTGATTGATATCTCGTGAGGTATCTATCAAACAATTTCAGATTTATGCTCGTTGGAAAGCTGACATTTGACACTAAAATATCCTCTTGCGGTTTTTTGTTTGATTAATTCAGTTACGAGTACAAGGTTTTAGAAATGGAAGACAACAAACAGAAAATTCGATACATTTTCGTTTTTCTCTTGTAACGGCGAAAAAGATAGCCGGGTGGCTAAAATTGTGAAAGGTGTTTATCGTCCTATATAAGACTGTAACAACCAGTTACGTTCAATTTTTGTTTCGTCGATTCCGTTTGGGTATTTTTGATGTTAGAGATGCACCTCGCATGTGGATACAGCATCGTCGAAAATGTCTATAAAATATCAAAAATGATCGAAGTTAACCGCATGTCAGCAGTCGTAACGCGCAAGACCTAAAAATCCACATGAAAGCTGTTTTAAACCTTTTTACAAAGTGAATCCAAAAGAAGTTACATAAAGTTCACGTAAAAATAATGGATTTCTTTTTCTCCAAACTAATATTTCGTTTTTTCTTTCTTTTTTTTTTTTTTTTTTTTTTTTTT
>JAPDSC010127060.1:10793-29609 GCA_026290005.1 Latrodectus geometricus
TTTTTTTTTTTTTTTTTTTTTTTTTTAAATCTAGAAACACAAAAAAGTTTTCAATTAATTAACATTTTTAGGAAATGGTTGTTGTTTGTTAAAAGTAAAAAAAAAATATATTTATCATATCTTTAAGGAATGCCTTTAAATACTCTAGTACGTAATATTAAAAAAAAATAAATATTTAAACTTGGTAAAGTAAAAAAAAAATGATTGGACTTTTTTTAAACTAGATTTGCAAACCTAAACTTGCTCATTTATTACATCTATTTTAATTCGTTTGTGAAAAATATTCTTCTTGTATTGATACGACAGCCCCTGACCTTCCCAAGAACTTCTTCTTCTATTACCATCTATTTTTGGCAATTGATCTCCAAGTAGTTATTTTTAGGATCTTAAAACGTCCTTCTACACAATCCGTCCATTTCAACGTAGGCCAACTCCTTTTCTAATTCCCAAAGATTTATGACTGAAAAATTTAAATGTTAAGGATAAGATGTTCATTCTGCATATATGGCCCGCAAATTTCATGCGACTAATCTTAATAAATTTGATAATATATACGAGGGTTACTCTGAAATTTTTGAGATACGCGAAGACGAGAATTAACAAAATAAAAATAAAGGTTTAATTTTAAAATACAAAGTATTTTAAAACAGTAGACAACTTTTTACTGACTTACTTCAACTTGTTTAGCGTATAATAAATTTTAAACAGAAAAAGGAGTTGACGCGAGAACATTTTTGCGCTATGATTTTCTACGATTTTAAAGCACGATTAAATCAAAAAGAATGCATTCAACGGTTGCAATTATCATTTGGTTATAAATCTCCAGCTCGTGCTACTTGGCGCAGCTTGTCCTTTTTAGACCTTGCGCCATAAAACCCAAACAAACAAACAAACCAGCTCGTGTTACTGTATTCAGATGGTTTAGAGAATTTAGATGAGGTCACAATTTTCTTCAGGATGAAGAACACACAGGAAGGCCACCGTCGACAGTAATCCCAGATAATGTGTCTGCCATACGAAAAATGTTAATAGATGATAATCGCTGTACCTATCAAATGATACAGAAGGAACTTAACATTGGATCCGCAGCCATACACAAAATCATTCATAAAAAATTACATACGAAAAAAGTAGTTTGCCGTTGGGTTCCCCATAATCTAACTGAACAATAAAAAGAGGAGCGTGTCAGAATCAGTTAAGAAACTCTTAAATTGCTAAATGATGGTGGTCACCGCATCATTTCCAAAATTGTAACAGATGATGAAACGTACATAACGTTTTTTGACGTTCTAACACGTCAAGAAAGCAAAGTATGGATCTTTGAAGATGATCCCATGCCAACAATGGTGAAAAAACAACGCGCACTGTAAAAGGCGATGTAGGCCGTTTTCTTCAGAAGTACGGGATTGGTCAAAGCCATTAAGTTGGAAGGACAGAAGACAGTAACAGCAAACTGGTATACCACTAAATGTCTTCCAGAAATTCTACAAGAACTGAATGTTAGGGGACTAATGCTTCACCATGACAATGCATCTTCACATACAGCCGTATTTACAGTTGAATTTCTTAAACAAAAACAATTTAAAGTGATTGAACATCCACCGTTTTGACCTGATCTAGCTATGTGCGACTTTTAGTTATTCTTTAATCTAAAAAAGAACTTACGTGGACGCCGTTTTCATTCAGAAGAAGAGATTGATGTGGCAATAAATGCATTTTTTTCATCTATTCCAAGAAATGAATGGCTTGAGGCATTTAATCTGTGGAAAATTCGTCTACAAAAGTGCATTGATGCTGAAAGAGACTACTTTGAACACACCTAAAATTTTGTAAGTATAACTTTAAAAACCTAGTTGTATCTCAAAAATTTCAGATGACCCTCGTATATTCTCAAATAATTTGTACTGTTCAAAATTATGTTGACGTCTCCAAACTGCATTATCATTTTTAGTACCAAATATTTTTCTCAGAACTTTTCGTTCAAAGATAGCAAGCTGTTCTGTCTGGGATTTAGTAAGCATCCAAGTTTTAGGTCCATATATATATATATATATATATATAAGCACAGATCTGATAAATACTTTATATAATGTGGTTTTTAATATTTCTTCTGATAAGTTTAGATTTAAAAAAGTTACGTAAGCCATGAAAGCGTCGATTAGCCTCCAAAACTCGCTTTTAAGAAAATTTTTAATGTATATTTTTTGTTCTGTAAATATGGACTTTGGATTTTAATTAGAGGTTGAAATAAATTACACTTCATTACTTATATTTCTGTAGAATTCAGCGTTCTTCCATGCACGAATCAAAAATATGATTTTCGATATAATCTTTCACCAGATGCCAGCCAGGGGTTGACAGTCCGCTTCTAATAATAGTTCACATCAATGTCTTCTTGAGATAATAGGTCAATAACAGACTATAATCCATCAAATCAAAGAAACAAGAAAAGATGTAATGTGTGTTAATACTATACATTTCCCTTAAAGAAGATACGGCAGTAGTTTCTTAAGCAGATAATGATTAAATAGATTTATTTTACAAACAAACACCATAGGCACCAATATGTTACATTTATGAAGATATCAGTAGGAACTAGATAATTCTGAAAACATCTTGACCAAATTATTTCAAGTTAATAAATAATATTAATGCCATTCGGACTTATCCCACGTGACCGAATTCATATCGTTAATAAACACTAAGCTATCATTTGAGACAATTTACATGGGATTTTGAGACAAACTACCCTCATAAACCAGTGTTTCCCATGAGTGATTTTGTTGTTGCTGGTGGTACATCTCCTATTTTAGAGGAGCTAAATCAAGTCCATGAAACTGTACGCCCTAAATGAATCAAAAACTAAAAGTGGATTGTCAGAAAGGTCCTGCCTAGAGAGACCCGGAAAATCAAGAATGTGTTCAGAAGAATCCTCCTCCAAAACACACTTGGTACAGTCTTCAAATTGCTTAGATCCCCCAAATTGCCAAATTGTCATCTCTCTCATTATCCTTATTGTCAACATGAGAGGGAATCCACTGAAGGTGGATCTGATGGTATAGAGAAATATATTTTAAATTTTTTAGTACATTAACTCACATACTATATCTCACTCTTGCCAGTTAGCCAAGTTTTTGATTGAGCTGTGATTCTATGATTTAATTTGATCGAATTGTAGAAGAAAATAAGTTTTTTTGTTAATTTGAACATTTTTGTATTTGTTTCCTATTTATATATTTCATTTTATTGTAAATAATTGTTTAAACAGCTAGCATTTCAGATGTGCTGGTGTGTATTATGGTCTTTGAAAATTGCATTGATGGTTTGCAGCGTCTCTGTATTCTGTATCGTTAGTTATTTTTTATTTGCTTGGGTATTACTTATTGAGCTTGTATTTTCCAAACTGTTTTCTGGTTTATATAATCATAGTTACAGGAGTCTTACATTTTTATAATATAACACTTAAGTCAGAAGGAAACATACATTGGTCTATTCATTCTAGAACACAATCACATTGAATTTTGTACAATTGTTTAATGATGTTTTAAGGTAATCCGAACATACAGTACCTATTTGCCTTCGAAAAGAATTTTTCATAGATAACAGGCCTTATTCACGAGTTATAAAACTAAAAATTTGGCTAACTCCCGAGCACATAGCCACTTTAATGTTCATACTGAAAGCGTATGCGGGACTTTAAACCTAGGACTTTCCATTATAAACAATGCAGTTTTTATAGTTTGTTACTTAGAACCCAATATAATATACTTGGTATAGTTGAAAAAAAAAAAGACAGAAATTCGGATTTATAGCGCTTCATATCCAACTCATTCGTGTTTAAGTACTAAATAAGCAAATATTTTGATTTTTAAATCTTTGTCAGAAAATGCTATCTCATAATTATACATTAATAAAAGAATAAAATTAATCTGTAAAACTATTTTATTTAAGAATATATAAATTATGGTGGATTTATCTTCTTAAAATTCTACTCCTCAGTACCTAAAGAAACTTATTTTAGAAATTACACATCTAAAATTTTTATGCAGTTTTCGTATGAAACATTGCTCAGTAAAAAAATTATGTAATCAAAAATGCTCAGGTAAATAATATAATGAATATTAAGCTGTAATCAAATTTGAAATATTTGTAATAAAATATATTGATAATCTAAATAAATAGAAAATATTAATTCCATCGATGCACTAAGACATTTAATATCTAAAGAGAAATTGATAGATAAATATTTTTAACCTAAATAAAATACATTTATTAAATAAAGTTGGCATTTTATTCAATATTTCATCTAGTTAAAAAAGAAAAAAAAACTTAAAAGTGTGAATTACTACAATTCCGAACAAAAAACTATTTCAACGTTAAATTTTGCACTGATAAAAAATGATTAAAAAATTTAAAATCGTTCAGAAACCGATTCTCAGCAAATTTTTACAAAAAAAGCAATAATATTTACAAATTTGTTTATTTTTATTTACTAAAAGATAATCTTATCCGTAATACTATAATTATGTTACTAAAAATATTGTAGTAGTTAAATTAAATAAAACACAGACAATTTTTAATTTCTTCAATAAAAATAACTATATTTTCAAAATCTGATTTTTCACTATCCGAATTTTAAAAAAAAGTTTTTCAAATAAGCATCTAAATGGGAGAATCTGAATTCTAAACTTACCAGGCCTTTACTTAAATCTTTTTGATGTACAAGCTTTTTATTTGGGTATATAACGTCAGAATATTTGAACTTTAATAATATTGGTAGTATTTTTATTGATTTTCAACAAATTTTAAAACTATAATGAAATATATTTATTTTTATGTGTGTTCTTAGAGATCATACATCAGTAAAAATATCATATTCAAAAAATTTAACTTTAAAGGTATACTCGCTTTGATTTTCTTCCAAATATTATGGTAATTATTTTAATTAAATAACTTATGTAACAGTGGAGAGTTTCAGATTATTATTTTTAAGGAAAATGGTGTTGAATTTTTTATAATTATTTGTAAGGAGTGTTAATCCCTACGTACTCATTTATTTTTGTCTTCAGATAAGGGTTTGTTGAGGAATTGTTTGTGAGAAGAATTTAAACAATGAAATATCTAAATCAAAATTTTTCTGAAGAAAATAATTCTTTCTTACAGACGGGGATTTTTCTTTCTTTCTTTCTTTTTTTTTTGCGGCACATTACGAGCTTTTTCGTCAATGCAGTGTCACCCTTCTGTTATTTACGGACAAATATTTTTGTTGAAGTACCAAACGTATTAATTGCAATAATCTCTCTTGTAACTATGCCTTCTTGAGTAAAAATTATGCCACGTTTTGTGCAAATGTATTATTGAGAATATGCTATGCAACTGAAAAAATAACCACACAATTACTTATTACACTATCATTTCTTTCAGAATGACTAGTGCCCCTCAGGGGGTTTACTTTCTTTAAGTAAACACGGGTGTCACAATCCCGAGGTACCCCAGTGATCTTTCCTCTTCTTTCTTTTCCTCTCTTCTCTTCGCTACTGCTTTTTCTTCCTTTTCTCCCTCATTGTGGTTGCCTCTGATGAGGTTGAGGGCTCCCCTTGAGCAGCTGTCGCCGCTCTGTTACTATTAGCTACTCTTGGGGACTAAATCACCCACGTGTTTGCCGTGCGTGGAGACCCGTGTCCCTGGAAAGGAGGGTCCTGGTAATTGAGGCCCCCAGAGACCAATACATTACTTTGGCCTCTGCTTCAGGTAAACGGGAGGTGTGTTGTGGTCCTCAGCACATCAATCGGCTTTATGGATCAAGCGATCGGTACATCTACTGGGTGACTCGTTAAGGGTGGAGACCACTTCAGGGATGTGCTGTGAGCGTATAGGGACTGGCTAGCACTGGTGCAGTTGACCTGCATCCCCTTGTAGGACTCCGTGGTGGGTGGTGCCGTCGGTCCCTGAATTTTGTTAAATCCCATATGAATACCAAAACTTTCTCTTCACTCCCTCGGGAGCAACAAATGTTAATATCTTCCTCAAAATATTTTACTGTAAAAAGAATTGGGGGTTCTTTTGAACCTGTTTCCCCTTTCCTTATCGAAAAGGGTCTTACTTCTTATCTAGGAGAAGTGAAAGCTATAAAAAAATTACGTTCGGGTTGCCTATTAGTCGAAACTTCATCCGATAAACAGTCTATTCTGATACAAGCTATGAAAGCAATAGGTGACATAGCAGTTACTGTTGAACCACATAGTAATTTAAATTTCTCCAGAGGTGTTATTTCTGTAGAGGACTTGTTTCATACGCCGACAGATGAAATATTGGAAAACCTACAAAGCCAGAAAGTCTGTGCTGTCAAGCGAATTACCATCAAGCGAGACGGCATTGTCCTCAATACAAAACATCTTATATTGACATTCGCGACACCAGACTTGCCACAATTTATAAAAGTCGCTTATATGAGGTGTTCTGTTCGGCCATATATCCCAAGTCCTCTTAGATGTTTCCAGTGCCAACGTTTTGGCCATTCTAAAATAGCTTGCAGGGGTACACTCACTTGCGCCCGTTGTTCCGACGTTGGCCATGATAGTCTTACCTGCAATGCTAAAGAAGTGTGTGTCAACTGTAAAGGCAATCACACTTCTTACTCTCGAACTTGTCCTGTTTGGCAACTGGAAAAAGAAATAACCACTCTGAAAATTAAAAACAACATAACTTATCCGGAGGCTCGACGGTTAATCACTTCCCGCACTCCAGTACCTGGCGTTAGCTATGCTGCTGCAGCTAAAAAGGTCACTCGATCTTGCAGCACTCAAACAGAAGATTATTCATGTCGTTCAGTTTGTTTGCACTCAAAGGTTTCGAATGCGACCCAGCCTATCCCCGCTTTCACAAACATGTCAGCAAAGTCTAAATCATTGAAAGCTAGAAAACTGAAACTATCTAAGGAAGGCCCTCGAAAGTCTTCCTTAACTTCGAAGAAAGCCCTTCTTGCTATGGATGCAGACTCTGTTAAACTGCATCCCTCAGATGATGATTTAAGCTTAGAAGATTCATCTGAGATGACCATTAGTAACAGTGATAATGGTTAGAGTATATTCCATTAATGACTTCCTTTGTTTCATGGAATTGTCGTAGTTTCCGGCCACGAGTTGATGATGTCAAATCCATCATCTCCTACTACAATCCTGTATGTGTGGCTCTCCAGGAAACATTCCTGAAGCCCACTATTGGCTCTAAACTACGAGGATTTCAATGCTACAGAAAGGATTCTGATAGTAGTGCCACTGCAAGCGGTGGTGTTTGTATTTTCACTTCCAACAGAATCCCTAGCACAGTACATCAACTGCGCACTACACTGCAGGCTGTATCTGTCAAAATTTATACTACATGTCTAATCACTGTCTGTAGCCTCTATTTACCACCAAATGACATCATTCAAGCTGAAGAACTAAATGATTTAGTTGATCAACTCCCAGCTCCATTTTTATTGCTCGGTGATTTTAACGGTCATAATCCTTTGTGGGGTAGTGATGATACGAATTCTCGTGGTCGTCAGATTGAGCAGTTCATTTCTGACAACTCTCTCTGTCTGTTAAATACCGACGAGAAGACTTATTTCCACGAACCTACAAGGACATTTCACTCTCTTGACTTGGCTATTTGTTCTCCGCTACTTCTGCCATTGCTGAATCTTGCCGTAGGAAATGACCTTTTCAATAGTGATCATTTCCCTCTTATCGTGACTCAGACTGGAGGTAATAATGTGTCCCATAGGCCACCTAATTACGTGTACAGTCGAGCCGATTGGGTTCTTTTCACGCAATTGGCTATGATTACGGAAGCAAGAGTTAAGAGAGATGTGATTGATGATGCCGTTAAATATGTCGCTGACACAATAATCAAAGCTGCGGATGTTGCTATTCCTAAAAGTTCTTCTCTCCCTCGTAAGCTTATGAAACCATGGTGGAATGAAGAGTGCCGACTATCTTATAAGAAACAAAGGAAGCAATGGAATATTTTCCGAAGATACCCTACTACGGTGAACCTTATTGCCTTTAAAAAAGCCAAAGCCCAAGCTCGTAGAATAAGACGCCAGAGTCAAAGAGAATCTTGGATTCGTTATGTGTCTTCAATTACCTCATCGACATCTAGTAAACAATTGTGGAGGAAAGTAAAAGCAGCCAATGGTATTTACCAGGATTATTCCATTCCTGTTTTAAAAACTAGAGCTGCTGTGCATTCCTCAACGGTGGATATTGCCAATGTCATCGGAGAAACCTTTGCTAGTGTGTCCAGCTCAGATTCATATAGTCCTGCCTTTCGAAAGGGTAAACGAATAGCTGAGCGGACTCCTCTACGGTTTTCTGATCGCAGTAATCTACCGTACAATTGTGCTTTTGGAATTTCAGAATTGAAGACTGCCTTACATCAGGCAAACGACACCAGTCCCGGACCAGATGGAATCTCTTATCAAATGCTTCGTCATTTACATCCAGATTCATTATTGAACATACTTGTATTGTTTAATAGAATCTGGACGGAACATGCATATCCCACTTCGTGGAGAGAAGCGATAGTGATTCCTATTTTGAAACCGGGCAAAGATTCCTCTGACCCTATGAGTTATCGTCCAATAGCTCTTACGAGTTGCCTATGCAAAACTTTTGAGCGTATGGTCAATGCTAGACTCACTTACATCTTAGAGAAGAATAATTGCATCCCTCCTCATCAAAGTGGCTTTCGAAAAGGTCGATCCGCTATTGATAATATAATAGCTCTGGAATCCCACATTCGAAATGCTTTTGTAAGGAGAAACCATCTTGTTGCAATCTTCTTTGATATAGAGAAAGCATATGATCGTACGTGGCGCTATGGCATTCTCCGTACTATGTACCATCTTGGCTTTAAGGGTAATCTTCCCATGTTCATAAAGAACTTTCTAGCCCTCCGCCATTTCAGAGTGCGTATTGGAAACACATTTTCCAATACCTTCATCCAAGCTGAGGGTGTTCCTCAGGGCAGCGTTTTAAGCGTGACCATTTTTAACCTTTTCATCAGCAACATACTTCATCAATTACCACCTTCTGTTCATAGTAATTTATATGTTGACGACTTGCAAATTTTATATCAAGGATCAAACATGAATATAATTGAAAGACAATTGCAAACAGCTGTAACTAATCTCACTGCTTGGTGTGAACAAAATGGCCTTGGCATATCTCCGAGTAAGAGTTTCTGTGTTCATTTCTGCAGGAAAACTAGTTTTCACCATGATCCTGTACTGCACGTAAGCGGTAGACCTATCCCTGTGGTCAATGAGATAAAATTTCTTGGGGTGATTTTTGACAAGAAATTAACTTTCCTTCCGCATGTGTTACATCTGCGGAAGAAATGCCAACGACTGCTCAATATCCTCAAGGTGCTTTCAAATACATCTTGGGGTGCAGATCGCACATCACTCCTTCGTATTTACAACTCTGTAATTTTATCTCGCATTGACTACGGTTGTGTTGCTTACGGATCAGCTAGATCTTCCGTTTTACGCAGATTGGACACTGTTCACCACTCTGCTTTAAGAATATGCTCAGGTGCATTTCGCACTTCACCCGTCCAGAGTCTATATGTAATCTGCCAACAATTACCATTAGACCTGCGGCGGATGCAGCTGTCTTTTAGTTATTATTCAATCATTATGTCCTCACCTCATCATCCTCTACATTCTACGATTCCAAATGCCGCTCTTAAGAGATTATATAATGCTAGACCATCAAGCATTCAACCTTTTCTCGCACGTGTTAAATCCTACCTTCTGCTATCTGACCTATGTGATGTCCGGATTGAGTCTATAGACTTTTTCGCACATCCTCCTTGGTACGACCCACGCATTACAGTACTCAATGCCTTTGAAAACTATAAAAAGTCAGACACAACTCCTGCTATTTTTCAACAGCTTTATGCATCTCATCGCTGTCAGTATGCTATGTACACTCCCATCTACACTGATGGATCCAAGACTGCGGGGCACGTTGGCTGTGGAGTATATGTTGACAATACCTCCTTCAGTTACAGCCTTCACAAATCCTGCTCCATTTTCACTGCTGAAGCCATGGCTATATACCGTGCACTTCAGTACGTGAGTACCAAAAATGTACATAAATCTTGCATCTATACTGACAGTAAGAGTGTTTTAGAAGCCTTGAAAAATTGTAACTATAATTGCCATCCAGTTGTGTCGAAAATTTTCAAATTGCTTGATTCCATCTCTCGCACTGGATTCGAGATACTGTTTTGCTGGATACCGAGCCACATTGGAATAGATGGTAATGAGAAGGCTGATGCGGCTGCGAGGTCTGCATCAACTTCTATTCTGCCTTCAGTTCCATCAATAGATGTGAGAAAAGGATTAAAACATTTTGTAAATTCTCTTTGGCAGGAATCTTGGAACATGCAAGTCAGCAACAAACTCCATTCCATTTTTTCATTTATCATCCCATTACATGTTTTACCTGTACGAAGTGCAGATGTTAGACTGACTCGACTTCGTATTGGTCACACGCGTTTCACCCACAAACATCTCTTCTTGAGTGATTTAAATCCTTGGTGTGAAACGTGTGATGAACCATACACAGTACATCATATTTTAATTGTTTGTCCAGATTTTAACCATTTGCGCGTCATCCTTTTTAACAGTGATATTTTAACATTACAAGACTTGTTAGGGGAACCACCCCATCGCAATCTGTTTGCGTTTTTAAAAGCTATTGATTTTATTCATTTTATCTAAATTTAGAAATATTTTATTCACAAGTTTTAAATTTTATCCATTTTATCAACTTACAAAATATTTTAATCACATGTTTTCTAATTTCTAATATTTTAATAATACACTTTATTTTAAAATTTTATACTTTTAAGTTTTTAATGGGCTAAAGCAATGAAATTACTTCCAAACAAATGTCTGGCGCAGCTTGTCCTTATTTGGACCTTGCGCCATTAAAACCAACCAATCAATCAATCAATCAATCAGAATGACTAGTGAATATTTTTTAAGAATACCAAACCCGCAATGACTTTCAAAAAAGTAAAACTTACTTGATTGTAAGAACATTTGAGATCGTTATTAAGTCTTGTATCAAAAATTATAACCATTAATATTCTAACACAAACCAGAATTGTTGAGTTTACTGTGAAATTAAAATTTAACGTGCTAATGTCCATTTATCAAATTTTTTGGAAAATGTAATTATGCTAATTTTATAAGTGGAAAAAGAAAATGTGATTTTCTTTCAGCGCATATCTAAAGCATAAATTTATTCAAGAATAAATTTTTTGTGCTTCTGAAAATCTGAAGCTATATTTCAGATTTTGAATATGCAGTAAAAAAAGTTCTTAAGAAAAAACGTGACACATATTGGAACTTAGTGAAGATTAATTATCGAGTGAATATGACATTTGGATTTTTCCTTTTAGAATGTTAAATAGGAACTTATATATTTAATGATTTAAATATTTCTTTATGTAATAAATATTTTTTTTAAAAGATCATGTATGTATAATTATGGCTTATACAATTTACAAAGCTGTTCAATACGCTATGTCAGACAGGTCTGCCAAACAAACTTTTATTTAAAAAAAACCACTTGAAAAGAATTTTGAATGCGATGATCATTAATGAATACAAGTTTTGAAGTATCATCAGGTCACAAATGAATTTATTTTTACATGATATCTGAACATTTAAAAGAACAGAAATGTATTTGAATCTATTGAATATGAGAACTTAACGAACGTTGAACCTTATTTAAATCATGTGATATTGAAGCATCAACTTTGTCGATCTCATTCTAATGTACTTTGAGTTTTGTGTCGCGGTCATCAGTCTTGAGTAGATGATATTTATTTCAAAAACTGTTATTATTTTTACATACGAAGTACATACTGTATTATTTTATAACTGATGAACTGATGATTGCCAACTCTCACTTCGAATGTTGTTTTTTTTTTTTAGTGATTCAGAATCCAATTAAAATTGTAGCTCCATGTCAAAGAAGCTACCATGAACTTCTTTGAAAAATGACTGTAATGTCTTAGACAATATCTTCGACTAATCGTAAAAATTACGATTTTAATAGAGACAAAACTAAAAGCAGCTTATATTAAGGAAGTTTAGAGCTTGAAATTAACCGATTTTTATGTTTTCTTCGCATTTATGTCTTCTGTACCATAAAAGATAACTTATATATTTGATTTAAGATTCATCTTATTCTACTTCAATCTTCTTAGAACATTTTCTTACTTATTAAATTGCTAATAAGTTAAAAGATCTATTAATAATGAAATTCTGTTTGCCAATGCTTTTGTATTTTCAGCATTAGTAAACCTGATTAAGAAATACCTGGATCAGACTTATTCACATAAAGACTAAAATTATTAAAATTTATTAAAATTTATTTATTATTATAAAAATCATTATTTTTGATATTTAAAGAAACATCAACAATCCAGAAAAAGTGATATATAATTTCTCAAAGACAAGTGTTATGTATCAATGAAGAAAGAGTATAACACTCATCTTGATAAGACTGTTGATATCGTTTCACTTCTCTGTGTAACAAAAAATTCTATCGTCATAAGAAATTATATGCCATAATTTATTATAGAAGAATCATAATTATTTGTTTTTCGTGCATTGTTACTTTATGTCGAATAAAAATATTGCATGCTCGAGATTAAATAATATTGAAGGTTTGAAAGATCTGCCACACCAAAAGAAATATCAAATGTTACAATTTACGTATTTTTTATTAACATCAAAACAAGTCGCACATTTTATACCCGGTAAATTTTGTTGAATGTATATTTTTATAATTATAATTTAAAGAATATTATAATTATTTGTAAATATCTGTATTTTCGAACTTTAATGTATAATTTAAAGGAAGAATAAACAGTGATAAGAAGTTATAAAGATCATACGCGCGCGCGCAGGAGGGACTTAGAAGAGCTCTATGTATTTTACATATATAGTTTACTTCTGCTTAATAATGTATATAAAACAAAAAAACTAAGTTTAAAAATTCCTATCGTTTTTCTGTTTCTTTGATAAGCTCAAGAGTGTAGTTATTCACAGAAAAATATCAATTATATTTCAAAATATGTAGAATTACAAATACACAATACTGAAATTTCTAAATCTTCTTTTAACAAAGTGTTTTCTATTAGACTAAACATGTCTTGCCTCAATTCCATGAATGTCTTCTACCAAGTTTAGTTCAAACCAACATGGAGAGTATTCTAAGAATTCGATTTTATAAGTTTTCAAGCACTCTTTGATTTCCAGCGGAGAATAAATAGAAGCCAATGAAGAATACTATTTTCCTTACACTCGTAAAGGGAGAAAATGATTCTCTAAAATCTCAACATAATCATTGGAAGTGGATATTAAAACTTCTATTTCGAATGGTCTTTCGAAATTTCTGTGCTGTACATACAAGTTTTCTTTTTAAACCTGAACAGTTTTATGTTCGCATCTGGAACATCAAGATTATTTTTTCCTTTTTTCTCTTTCTGAGTCGAAGTATATTTATAGTATATATAAAAAGAAAATTTAATGTTATACAAACCTCATTCAATCCTGCTTAAGGTTTTTTTTTCCAGACGAGTCAGTTTGTGCTTTCAGTTAAAACTTTATTTTCAAAATACTAAGGAATTTGGCAGTATCTTTCAATTCTACAGGGCACTTTTATAACGTTGGAAGAGTTATAAGAACAGTCTGATCTACTTTTTTGTTTATTATTTCTTGAAATTCTGCTCTATAATGAGATATCAGTAATGTTTATTTACAGTTTACAAGTAGATATCAGCTTTTATCTAGTTTCCTAAATACATACTTTTTTATTTTTCAGCTTCAATCCGTGAGCCATTTAAACTTATTTAAATGAGAAGGAAAAATACTGTTGAATTATTATATTATTTGTAGGAAGTTCTTGTATCTTGCTCGCGGCGTGTATTGCACAGAGAGGACATCATTCTGTAACTACAACTTCTGCTTTGGCATCCTAAGCAATATTTTATAGGATCATTATGATTTGGAGATGTTAATCTCATTATGAAAATAATTAAATAATTATTTAGGCTTCCTAAGCCATCTTATGTATAAGTATTTTAGTACCGGAGACCCCAGTCTTAACGTTAATGATTAGTTAATTGTTTGGGTTACTTTAGCCAGCTTTTCATGTAAATTACGATTGTAATTGACGCCAGTCTCATAAATCTATTTGTTGGCTTCTCAAGCCATGTTTGATTTCAAATACTTGTTTTGTGATGCTTTGAAAATTAAATTAAAATTAGTGTCTGCAATTTTGTTTGTGATTATTCAACTTAAACCAACCCAAATTGATTTACAAACGGATTACTATTTCGAAATAGAATGAGGAAAGTTTAGTTAGGTAGACAAAACATGTTTAATAATTAATGTTAGTGAAGCTCGCGTATGTATTTATTCAAGCGATATTGTCATGACTGTGATTGTAAGATAAAAATTTATTTCAAGTTTCAATTTGTACCATTTAATCTGAGAATATATTGATTACGTAGTATTTACATGATTTTAATTATAAAGTGTTTATTTTTTTATGATCATTTTATCTAAATTAAATAAATAAATTGTATTTTATAAAAATTCAAATAATGATTCCTGAAATGAAAAATAATATAAATACGAATCTCTTTAATATTTATACTATGGGAATAATGATATCGCATAAAATGGCACTATATTCTTTTCCGTTTTAAGAGTTTCAAAGATTTCAAATAAATTCAGTGACCTATTTCCTATACATATTTAAAGAGTTATCATTTAATGTATGGTTTCTTCGATGCCTATATTTTTATGACGATAAAATGCATATATTTTTTGAGTACTTGCTTGTTTGGTATTAACCTCACGTTTTCGTAGTAATTTTGTTTACTTTCTTCTCGAATATGGGAATTCTGCCCATTTCCATACAAGTTTTTATTGAGTCCCTGGGGAAAACCTCAACTTTATTTCCGAAGGACTGGAGGTGAATGTATATATTTTCTGTGTGAAACTATCGGCTTTAAATATGTTGCCATTTAAAGTCAACATATAAATTTAAATAAAGTATTTAAATAAAAATTGAATATAAATGGAATGCACTATAAATTCAGTTTGTTAGGACATACAGGAGTAAGTTGAATTAAATTAAATTTGCATTGTGCAACAAACGCATTAAAGATCAATTTATCATAATTATAAAAGAAAATTATTTGTAAACTATAAAAAAAATCTTAAGTGTTTTACTGTCATAGCCACATTTTAGGTGAGGGGAATTTTTAGCAAGTTGCTTACCTCTGAAGTTAATCTACTGTCTATTTCTTTAGAATTTTGTTGATATATAATAAAATAATATTAAAAAAACATTTAAATTGTCCTTGCCGATTTAAACTAACCATAAAGTGGATGTTATGATTTATTTATTGCTTGCATAAACAATCAAATATTAGTATTTAATGTGTTTTACATGCTACATAAAATAAATGTATCTTTACTTAATGATTAATAAGTATTTATTTTTAATCACGGTAGCATGAAAGACACACAAATCTCTAATAGTATATAAAATAATCAATCCCACTAAGATATTGGCTTAAATTTTCTTTCCAATTGCTTACTGAAGAACTAATCCCACTCACAAATTTACTTGTTTTTGATGAATGGACAAAATTGTATATTCAACATTATTGGTGAAAGTGATTATTTGTTTGTCTCACAGACCAATTATTAGTAAAATAAAGTGACGTACTGTAACTGTAACGATAACTCAACTGTAACGAAAGAAACAACCACTTTATGGTTAATAATGTAATAAGAGTTGACTGATAGAACATAATAATTTCATAAGGAAATGCCGAATAAAATTTTAACTAATTATATGGGATCAAAAAATTAGTTTATAAGAGAGATAAAATATCATTATAGATAAAGGAGAAAAAAAATTAATTCTCGCCAAGAGAGCAAATTCGTTGTTCAATCTTCACTGATTCGCGCTATGATGACAAAACCGCTAGCTATCAAAGAAAAGTATCAAAAAATTCAAAGTGACTTAAAAAAAAAAGTAAACAATATGCATAAAACCAAATAACAAATTTATATGGCTACAGATAACAGTCATGCTTGACAGCTGATAATGAAGGTCAGACACAATGTTTGTATTTCTTTTGCGCATTTTCGTAACATTTGTAATGATGATTTAAGGGTTTTCGGAGATTTTTAGAGTTATCTATAAATAAAGTTATCATCATCAACATTGAATATTGTGTTAAACGAAATTTATCACCGAGGAACTTAAGGAGTAACAAAATAATTGACCCCAAAAAAGGAATCGTTATCTTTGCATTTTGTGTATCATGTTCGTATAACGTTAAATAGATTTATGTATTAGATATTTAAGTTAATAATATTTCACTTTATTATTTTATAATTAAAAATATGTGTTTTAATGAACATCAAAAAAATTTCAGAATTGTTCGTTTATGTAAAAAGAATTGAAATCGCAAACATTGAACAAATCTTTGTATTTTAGATTTTTTAATCTATAACTAAAAGCAGCGCTAGTTCATATTTAGTTAAAATATATAAAAAGCTACTCTATTTAACTATTCACTCGATTGATGCTTATTCTGATTGCTTATGAGGAAATTCGCAATTTTTGTTTTCTTAAATTTAAAAAATTAATAAAAATCCGAAAACTTATAAAAAATAATGTTTTTAAAATTTTAATTTCGTTACCTTTACTCTATGCCTTAACAATTTGTTTGTTATTTTATTATTTTTTATTTATTTCAATTGCTTATAATTGTGGATGCATTTCATTAAACTTTGGCATTAATATTGTACGCAAATGATAATTATTGACTTTAATCTAGCTGAACACCTTATTCATGTATATTATGTATATTAATTAGATTAGGTCTTATGTCCATTCATTAAAAAGTCGAAACTTCGAAAAGAAACTGCAAACTCATATATTGACAAAATAATAAAACATTTTCTTTAGGCAAATTACATTAGTCCGAATATTACATAAATATACAAAACATGAATATAAAAACAGAATAATGTATTGTATTATATAATTTTGCAGATGAATTATAAGCATCATAAAGTAATTCAATTTTTTTATATAATAAGTATTTTAAAATATTTTAAATTAACTCCATGTTTATGAATTTCTTTTTAATATTTTACAGCAAACGTTGATAACACTTCGTTAAGTAGTTTAATTGTTACGCAAGACTTATATAATTTTAAGTAAAAAATATTTTAATATATTTCACATTGAATTCACTTTCAAGATTTCATTTTGCTTTTTAATTAATGAAACCTTTTCAAAATTAAAAAACAAAATTATCATCGAAATTAATATTTTAATTACAGGAATAGTGCGCTTAATTGTATTTTTAATTAAATTGTTTCTCTTACCTTAATTAAAAAATCAGTAGGGGAAAAGCTTTATTAATAAATAGACGATGTATAAATGAAAGTTCTTTTGAGATAGAAAATTGTTATCAAATGTTTTAAGACCAACGTTGTATAAAATTAATATATTGAGAATAGTACAGTACATTAAAATAAATTAGTCTGATATTAATATTTAAATTTCGAAATATTTTACTTTTATTAATTATAAAAATTTACCCATTTTGTTCAGAAATCTGATATCCTATTCTTAATTCTCTACTTCTTGCTTTTTGTAATATTTTTCTACCATACCTATCATGGAACAATGTGATAACACAATACTTACGTGCACTGCTGCAAATTATAATCGTATTGGATTCGCTTACCATTACATCATTAGACAAGATAGCGAAGCAGTAATGTTTTTCTATTTTCATTAAGGAAAGATATATTTTTCATAATCTCAACTAAGCTCGCTTAATTTTATATTTATGTCCGGCATACAAGGTTACCACTTGTTATCATTTTACGATTATGGTATTCAAGTACTAATTGTTCTAAACAGCATATATTCCAGTAATATAACTCAACCAATTAAGGTACCATTTTTAAAAATGAACAATATTTTTTTTAGAATAATAATTTCCTTTCACTCAGGATGCCTAAAACTCTTAAGTTTGATTAATCACAGATCTGATTAACCGTATAAAATTATCATTTATTAAACAATTAAACAAGAATAATGTTTAATGGACAATCGGCTTACAATATCCAAAATCCAAGATGTCCGTGACTGATTTATGTGCCTGATACAAAGATGTGGTGTCACGTCTCACAGATGTGACTCACTGATTCGTCAACTGTGATGCCTGATTAGAATACTGCCAGTTGTAATGGAATGATTAATTATATTTATATTTTTGTCATAACTTTATCTCCTGTATTTATTGTTTATTTCTGTAAAACTTTTCGAAGTTCTTTCTTTTCTTCCCAACATCAATAATGTTGGTAGCTTATTAAAAATTTTAAAAAGTTTTCGTGTAGCCTACCATTCATTCAACTTCTCTTAAAGTAATGAAATTCCACTCTAAAGCATATAAATATTCTTGCAATATATATATTCTTATCCAATTGAAACAAAACTACAAAACTCGGCACTACTAACATGGCCTTAGTATTTAATATGGTTTGTTCATCACTTTACCATCACTTTTTACACACAAGTGTTATTTCAAATAGAAGTTCCATGCATAGTATTTGAATAAAATTAAAAATGATCAGAGGAAAGCAACAACTTATTATGTAACGATGCAAAAAAATGTTTTTCAAATATGCGTAGT
>JAPDSC010127064.1:0-57756 GCA_026290005.1 Latrodectus geometricus
TCTACTTGAACTAGGCATGAACATTTTATTACATAGAATGTAAGGTATATGAAATTGGAATATCAAATGAAACTAAATCAGTCTTCCATGGTAGTTACATTGAAACTGCCATCCGTATTGATTTTTTATTCACTTTTACCCCTTAAACATACTCCTATTTTTAAATGATTGACAGCGATATTTTTGGGAGGATGTAACCTTGGAAGTATGGGTACTACTAACAAATATGTATTTGAATAATTTAAATGTAAGTAACTACAATAAGTATCCTTATAACTTGAAGAATAATGAAATTATCCACTGTTTTCAAATTTTCTCAAAAATTACTTTAGGAAATCAATGGAAATATTCGTTTGTATTGGAATCCTCCTTTATTTAGGATTGAAGATTTTTAAAATTTAGAAATCATAAGTAACTAGTAAAAAATCACAGGTATCACAGTAATTAGCAAATCCATTCAATTATAATCCAATACTAGAAGTGGACAATACTTTAGGCAGATAATAAAGACTGTATTTAAATATACCTGGTTAGGCTAAAAACTATCATCAATGTAGCTTCTATGAGTATAAACGTAATTTATGCACGAGAAATGTTGCATATTTCAGAAATTCTAGTGCAATCTTCGAACAATATTATTCCAAAAATAATTATTTGTCATCATTTCAAAAAATACGTGGAATAATTTTTGAAACGTAGAAATAGCAATTTTTCTTGAAACTTCAAATTATCTTAATCGAAAATTTATTTTATTTAGATTTTTTGTTAACTTTACTCTAAGATTCTTTAATATATTAAATCCAAACAGCATGTATTGCTTTATTTACTTACTCCTAAATCAGAAGCAATCTTCTTATTCTGCTTGGCGATTTTTGTCTCTCCGCTGGTGACGATGATGTTAACAGCAGCGTACTCCATCAGGGACAAAAAGACGAAGATGGTACACGAGGACATAAAGATGTCGATAGCTTTGATGTAGGAGACAGGAGGGAGGGATTTCTGTGATTGTGCGTGCTGAGTGGATAGGGTGAGCAAAGAGGTGACGCACAGAGTGACTCGAGCAGGAACAGCATCCACCTTGATCCAGAAAGATATCCAAGACATGATGACGATGAGACAAGTCGGTATGTACGTGTGGAAGAGGTAATAACCCAAGCGCCTTTTCAATGTGAATGTCACTTCAATGCAGGTAAAATTACCTAAAAATCATAAAATACATTTTTCTAATTATTATTAGAAAAATTATCCAACAAAAAGTTTTGGTGAAGAGTTTTTTGTAAAAGCTATTTTAATTGGACATCATCTTATCTCACTCCGAAAAACTGAGTTTTAATGTAAAATCTATTTTTAAAGCAAAATATAATTCTGATTTCTAAGGCTTTGATGAATATAAGAACTTTAAATGAGGAAAGTTGTCATATATGTGGATATTTAGGTAAATTATCTAGATGTTAAACATTAAAAATTTCTATATATCTATATATAATAGGCTTAACTAGTATGGAAGATTGTAAAATATTCCCTTTCATAGAAATATTTGGTATTAATTTTTGATAAATTAATTATCATTTGTGTTGTTATATAATCTATGAACTGGTTCCTAACTTATTATTAGTTTTAAATTATCAAAAGTAATTCGAATTGAATCTTTGAATTACTTATGATAATTTAAAACTAATAGAGGTTTGTAAATTATTGTTAAGTACATATTACTTAGCAATTTCTCTCTTTTCATTTGTATTAAATTATTAATTATTTTTATTTTGTGAAGTTAGCTCGTTAAAAAAAGCAATGATAATGTTGTTGTTGTTGTCGTGTGCCAGCCAGGCCGGCAATATGGGGTGCGCTGCTCCACTTTTCCAACTGAACTATATTTGGTGTGGAGTCCGACTTCCTCAGTACACACATGCCATAGGTACCCGTTTATAGGGCAGGCAACCATTCACACACAAAACAGGACAAAGACAAGAAAGAGAAAGTACATCCATGCCCGAGCCAGGATTCGAACCCAGGTCCCAGCCATCTGTAATCAGGTACGCTAACCACTAGACAGGTTGGGCGGCAGCAATGATAAACAGAATCCTAACATATTTTTTATTAAAAGTTCTTATTTTTCTCAAAATGTTTAATTAATTTTCATATTATCCTCCTTAACGTGTTAAAAATTAGGTAATTTTTAAGTTATTTTTCTATTTTTAAGTGGTGTCTTTTAATGTTTTGGATTTTTTCTGTAGATATTCATGATTTATCTAAAATGAAATGCTTATGATCTTCACAGACAAATGCATATTCAAATTTGTTAAGTCACTGTATAGAACAGAACAAACTTAATTAATAATAATAAAAAAGTTAAAAATGAAACTTTATAATAAAATTCTATTCCAAAATATTTATCCCTATAGATATTTCTCAAAAGAATCAGTTTTTGCGATGTATATGAATATTCTTTAGTACAAAATATCTCTAGAACTTTACACAAAAATTCAATGTATCCATTGTCTTTCATAAATAAAGGTAATAATATGACATAAATAAAGGTAATAACATAATATGGAAACGGAGAAGGAATAAAAATAAAATAGTGAACTAAAATTTCTTCTGAATTTTTAAACGCATTTAAATTTGTGAATGACTTTTTTTAGTCAGCATTATTTTAAAGCATAAATTTAATCAAAAGTATTGATTAAATTTTTATTTTATCAATATTTATTGAGTACTATTATATTAAACATTATTTTTATATCATCTTCAACTCATATCATTCTCAATTAATTATACTTTATGTATTAAATTAATTCTTAAAAATATTAAAGCTAAGACGATATTGGAAATATTTTGTTTAGTGAAAGTTTCTTTTTTTTTAACAATTTGAATTTAGCAAAAAAATTGAAAAATGCATTGATACAATATATGAAAATTTAAAATATTTTTTTTTTGAAATAACATGTATATGGTAGCTGCATAAGGCAAATAATTTTAATAAATGAAACGTTTCAATAAAGCTTTATTGTAGTCTATTGCGAGAATAAAAAGTATGTTTTCATATAAGATATGATTAAAAATATAATATTTTATAAAATAAGAAAATTATAATACACTGAAGGAAAAGTAAGCAAAGCAATTCATTTCGCTAATTATGAAAATTTTTCTTAACATTTAATAAAAATTTCCGTATAGTTTATTTTTTTGTGTAAAAACATTCAATTATTTAAACAAATTTTATTGGTATAAAACATGTAATTTTTTAGGATGAGTAATGATGATACGGCAGTTATAACGCGTTCGAGTACATCTTCTTTCAAAGATGCACAAAAGGCTAATCTAATAATACGGTATCCTTAAAGTTTTTGTTTTCATTATTGAAAATAGTTTTTTATATTAAGCAAATGAAAGTTCTTTGTTATGAAACAGCTATTGACATTTTTTCACGTTTCATTTTTTTAGTCTTTTTAATATTTGAAATTACAAAAAGAAAGATCTTTTTTTAATTATAAATTCATAAAGGTACTTCAAAATCTCTTAAAATTAAAAATACTCATTTTAAGTGCATTTATTATTAAGTGCATTCATTATTGAGTTTTAGCTATCAATAAAAATGTTTTGTAAAATAAATTATGAGGCGGAGAGACTATCGAAATTCATTTGAATAATAATACATAAAATAAATATTCATTGGTTTTATTTTTTAACTTATTTCAGAATATGCTTATAAAAATATAAATTTTGAAAATTATTTTGACTCTTTTTCAAAGTAGGTATTTGAAAATAAAAAATAAATCATAAATTTCACATAATTTCCGATATAAAAAGCAATTGAAAGGTATGAAAGATTATTTTCAAAATAATCATTTAACTATTTAACAGCTTATTTATTTTTAATTTGAAATTACTTTTTCATAAATTTTCTTAAAGATATTCAAAATTCAAACTATAGATGAATAATATTACAAATTATGCTTAAATGTTTCGTGCAATTCATAATAGGTACTACTTATGTTTAAGAAATGTTTAAGATTAAGTAAAATGATAAGAAAGGATATTGCAACATTCAATATTAATAAATAATATTATAATAATATATATTATTTATTAGAAATGTTTAAGATTAAGTAAAATGATCAGAAAAGATATTGCAACATTCAATATTAATAAATAATATTATAATAATATATATTATTTATTATAATATATATTATAATAAATAATATTATAATAATATGTATTATTTATTAATATTTATTAATAAATTATCTATATTATTTATTAATAAATAATATTTATTAACATTGAATGTTGCCTTAGTAGAATTTATTTTTAGTAATCCATCATTTAAAACATGAGAAAAATCATTAAGAGAAGACAAAGATTTGAAAATTCATAACTCAGCACCTTTTTTTAATTTTAAAATCCTGTAATCAGTGCATGATGAAAAAAATTCTAATAAATTAAAAACAGCTTTTCTGGAGAATTCTCAGCAAAATTAATTGAAAACATAATTTAATTTTTTATTGATGCTATTACGTGTAATTGTAAAGTATATACTAATATAATAATAGATTAGAATTTAATTGAAGCAAGCAAATTTATTTCATGACGGAGATTACTCGTTTTTTTGGAATGCTAGCATATGTAAAATGTATTTATTTTGAGCATATATATTTTCTAAATAGATATTCACAGAGATTTACCAAAACATTGCTTGATACAAATTGAAATGTTTAAAAAATTTTCGAATTTAACTTTTGAATTGTCCTTATTACTTTAATATTAAGGAAGAATAAGAGAACATTAAGTTATTATTAGCAAATAATAATAAAAAAAAAAGAAATAAGGAGAAAAGAATGTTAATTCAAGAAAAAATTTAGTGTGTTAACTTAATTAAAAATTTATGAATTTATGATTTCTCAGCTATGTGTATTTAGAAAACTCATGAATATATTAATGAACCTTTATTGAGTAATAATGAATGATCAGATTCCGGATTTGTTCTCAACCGCTATTGAACAGAAGACTGGTATTACGTATCTGCTTTTAGCACTTATATCTATCAGTAGGGTGCAATTGAGTTTTCTGGATTTTTCTCTTTGCGACACATAAGTACAATCCACTTTCAATTAAGAATTATCCTGAAAGTAATAATATACGGTGGATATTAAAAGGACCTGTGTAATGAAATGCTTAAAGGCTTTTGGTAATTAGACTTTCCATTGATCTGAGTCATAGTAATGATGAATGAGTTCTCCTGGGCTAAGTGATAGTACTTTCTTTTAAAATGGTATATATCAAATTGAATGACAGCTACTTTTAAACAGCACACATATATTAAAGTCTTATGACGACTCTATTTTGTTAGATTCTCTTCGCGATCAATGTCAAAGAGTAACAGCAGGTGTAAACATAAGAACCTAACCATAAATGCCACAGGAACAGACTGAATTTACCTCACTTGTCCGAATTTGTTTCCTGTCAATCTTGAAACTATTTGACTTTACAATAGACTGTGGTTGTGAGAAAATAATTTAAGGCATATTTTATTCTTTTGTCAAATTTTAGCAGATAAAAATTTCAGCTTCCAAATTATTTCTCACCTGTTGAGTATGATTTGGTGCAGTCACCTAGCCTTGTATTGGTGAGGATGTGTTGAGGAAGCTCAATGTCGTCATCTACGACAAGAGGTGTTTGCTCCTCCCACTTGAAAACAAGATCATCCGTTGTATATGATACTGTAAAAAATTAAGTACCAAAGAATTTAATGAATGTAAAAGCTTTTGATATAAAATTTACAATGTTGTAAGTTATATATCCTTAATAAATATGTTGTATTTGTGAAAACTAATATACAAAAACTGCATTGTGGTATATACCAATGTTATATTAGAACTAATAACATTTCTTTTTTTATGAATTATAACTAGTAAAATGTCTTAATCAAATTAATTTCAATATAATATAGGAAAAGATATAAATCTCATAGTAAAAAATCATTAATGGAAAGATAACGGTGTGAGTTAATTGGTTGTGGAAGCCTGGTGGCATAGTGGTAACGCTTTGGGCACCCAAGGAACAGTTCCGAGCTTTGGTCCTCGTCTGGTTATATCTATTTAGCCTTTCAATGGGTCGTTAAATTACCAAGCATGCTTGAGAACTCAACACTGAGAATTTCGCGTTAGGTTAATCTAGAATATTTTTCATTTTAGGGCCGTCAGTCAAGAAAAAACATAATGGCAGCGCTGTAATCCTTGGCCCTTTGGGGCTGTCGTATCGCTGAGTTCAGTTTAACTGTTTATTATTCTCTATCTCTTCCACATGATGTATATTAAATGAGACGCATATGAAATGATATAAATGTATTATCCTATATAATAATATGCATTATCCTCTTCTGAATATAATAAGCATCCTTATACATAATAATAACAAAAAACATAATAGAATTTAATTTTTTGCAATCAAAATTAACAAAACTAGTTTTATATGCTGTCTTCAAAGCTCTATTCTATATAGAGTAGTCGTAGATAATAAAAATATTATCTACGATTACTAATCACGATTATAAATTCTTTTCTGGCATTTAACTTCATGTGATAAATAATCATTTGCACATCAGTTGAATTCACAGCTTTTTCTTTCTTAGAGTACAGATTAATGACTACTTTTAAAGATAACCTAACCATCAACGTATAAAACAAAATGAGTATACGACAAGTTATAAAAATTCAATGAAGGGAACATTTACTTATCATATATATACTTGCAGAATATAGTTTCATTAAGTTAATACTGTGCTTTTAAATGAGCGTGTCAATAGTATACAAATTGAAAATTGAGTTATCTAAATACCTGCTTATAAAGTTTTAAAGTGAAAAAAGTTAATGTAATATAAAAATTATAAATATATTTACTATAATATTACAGGTAACAATGAATAAGTGTTACATGTGTTACTAAAAATCATAAAAGAAGCAAGTTTCTTGTGAAGATATAAACAAATTATGTGCAATAATCGATACTAACAATACTAAAATTGTAGTAATCACGAGATTCAGTTCTTAGAAGAATATTGTTGGAAACATGCTTTAAACAATAACTGATTTAATTAATTTGAATTATTCCATAACTCTACAGAATCTAGGGCAAAATAATCATAATCAAACTTCTATTAGGCTGTTTTTTTAATTATGAGTTTTATTGCAAAACTACTTACAGCTCTCTATTTTGAGACTACACATCTGAGTGTCATGGGGATAGGATTGGAACTTCATAGCGCAAGATAACTCCAGTGTCAATCTACATAGAAAACATTGTAAATATCAGAATAAAAGAAAATACTATGACAACAAAATATTATTCATATTACAGGTATAAAATACTATGACAACAAAATATTATTCATATTAATATTTAGAATATACTTCTGAATTAAAATTGGTTTTAGCTCTTTTTAATTTGTTTAAATTCATTTAAAATTATAATCGTATTTTATTTATAGAAATCAACATTAATAAAAGCATTATCATAGTGTCTTAAACTTCTAAGCTTTTATTTAAAATAAGCACGCTTTTTTATTTTACTATGAATGACTTTATTATGTTATTAAAGATTCTTATTGTCTTCTTAGATGAAATTTCTTAGGAATCAATTTCAAATTTCACTCATTATCTGCTTATAAAACATTGAATTAAAATTAATTGGTGGTTTTTACAATACTTTATAATGTAAAATTTATATTTCTTAATTTGTAGAGTTTCACTAAATATGTACTTACCACGCCTCTTCTATCGCATCCTTTAAGAGATATTAAATAAATTCTTTAAAATATTTGTATCGAAAATAATTCATATTACTTTAATACACAGGTATTCAAAAATAATTTCCTTTGATTTTTTTAAAATAAGAAAGAATTTTCTCTCTCTCACACATCCACACTCTCCATCTCTCTCACCAATTTATTTCAAAATCACAAAGTTAAATTTTCAAAGGAAGTAATAAACTCATCGACAAAATAATAAATATAAATTAATTTAAGAAAGTAAGAAGTGTAAAGATATAGAAATAGTCTCTTTGATGCTAACAGATGGCGCCACTACAGAATTAATGTATTTTCACCCATATATAACTAAAATTTATTAGCTAAATTTAATTTACGAATTAATATTTGAAGAAATGTATTTTAAACTTGAGTGGGTATATATATATATATATATACCCCCTCAAGTTAATGTATGTATATATATATGTAGAGAGACAGAGTGAGCTAATGGAGTAAGAATTGAAAAAAAAAGCTTTAAAAGATTTCATTAAATGGTTAAGATTAAAGTTGTCATCAATTTAACCTAATGAATCAAATCTAAAAATAGTTTGATTATTTACTAACTTTTATTCTATACTTCATTTGCAAAATAATTTGCATGTAAATTTTATATGAGTAATTAAGAAAGTACCATAAAGATATATATATATATATATATATATATATATATATATATATATATATATATATAAATATCAAAACATTTAATTTCCAAATTGTTTCGCTAATTTATATTCTTACGTGAAAATTGGTAATATTGTATTCTAATTATTCATATTAAAATACTACTTTCATTTTTTGGGCTAAATATATGATATATAAGCACGTGAAGTTTTAGTTTTTCATACTTGACCATATAAAGAATTTTCTTGTCTCTGTATAGCCAAATGTAGTGATTTGGTATTGTCATGTCCTGGAAAATGACTCGCTTGGCATTTTTGAAGAATGCATCGGGCCGCCAAATATCGTTCAGCCAATTAATGGGAAGAAGGCGGTATTTTGTTGTCATATTCTCTGGCAAATGTAATCTGTGGTCTTTCCAGCTTTGTGACATGAAAATGTCAGCGACATAAGTCTAAAAACCATAAATTAAAATGTCTTAATATAATACAGTGTTAATAGAGTTCACCTATTATTAAGTTAAAATCCAATAAAATGCAATAATGAAATTAAAATGCAATAACTTCTTGTTATTGTATTATTAACAAGAATAACATGAAAATCAGTCCACTGAAATGAATGAGTGCATGAAACTGATGATTTGAGGGAAAGCTTTGTAATCCATGTCTTTGAAATTTATGCAAATGTATTTAAAAGTTATATTTAAGATTAAGTTACAATTATAAATGCTGAATTTTCTATTTAAAATTATACATTAAAATAAATTTTTAATTCAGTTTATTAAGAAAAAAAAATCTTCCGTATATAAACATAGCAAAAAATATTATATCTTACAAAAAAAAAGATTTATGCTAAAAGTTTAAATTTTTTATAGATTTGATTCAAACAATGGAGGAAATTTGAATATTTTATCAGAAAACTGCAAAGATTTTTATACGTTTAAATAATTTTTTGCTAAACAATGAATATGATCTGAAACCTTGAATTATACTTTTATCCCCTCCCCCCCAAAAAAAACAGAATCTTGCTTATTCCACATGTTTAAAGCACTAAATATGCAATATAACAATTTTTATCAAAATTCAGTGTTATAAAATTTGCAAGTAGCTCATGAATATATCACACAAAATTCTGAGTGAAAAAAAAGCTTTTACCTTTCACTAGTGGCATTTATAATTTGGTGAAAGTGTAATTGAATGACTAATACAATGAATTCCATGGAATTTCAACTATAAACCACTCTTAGTGTTTGAATAGTGTTGACATACCAGAATGACGATAAGCTTTCAATCACTCTTAGTGTTTGAATAGTGTGGACTTACCAGAATGACGATAAGCTTTTAACCACATATATATTCTGCGGACGACAAATCTTAGAAATATATCAACTATGGCAAAATTTGGATAACTTCGATATCCGGAAAAATCAAATCACAGATTGAATACTATCTTGTCGAAAGAAGAAGGGGAAGCATTTATGGAAAATAAGCTATAGCCCAATGCAGTAAAATGTCAAACATGTCACAATTACTGTTCGCATTAATGACTATGCAAACGAGAGTGACAAAGAAATTAGTGCAATAACAATATCTATTGCTATTTCAAATGTATTTCTAACATACAGTGAAGAATGCAAATTGGCAATTTTCATATTGCTCAGCGGTTCAAAAAACCACGGTGTGGTACAAAAATCCAAGACTAATATTAAAAAGCGCAAAAATTGTACTCCTAGAGTCCACCTTTTTGACTATAACAATATCGTATATAAATTTATTTCTATTGTTAAAACAATGGTTACAATGCAATAAGAAAGCTATGTTGCAAACGTCATTGTCCTGTTTAACCTTAGGATGTTTATCCTTCTGAAAGTTTTTAGTTTCGGGTGAATTATCTGTATGATCTGCTTGAAGGCTATTTTGTTTTGCCACCGAAGGCTAATGGCCTGAGTTGAGATTTTGAAAAGAGTTTAATTTGCCGATATTGGAATAATTGGTTCTTTTTCGAGTTGGCTTCCCGAAAAAGAACCTTACTGATTTGGAAACCAACGTTGGATTCCAAATCAGTAAGTTGTGCTGCTGAACAATAAATTGCAATTCCGATTAATTGAACGTATTGAACGTAACGTATTGAATAACGTATTGAACGTAAAAGAAAACACTAATTTTTTCTTACTACTTCTTAAATCATCTTCGTAATCATAAAATTTTCTATTTTACTAACTGTTTTTTATATTAAATGCATGATTGAAATAAAAGAGAGGAAAATGTTTACTTTTGTGAAAACAGAATGCGTCCCCAGTTTTTGAAAGAGTTAAAAAAATATGAATATACGAATATTAATGATATAAGTTATGTCTATCTTTATTTCTTGAATATTTATACCCTATACTGATCTCATGCATTGCATAATAATTTTTCTTTTGTCTGTATTGGTATTCTATTTAGCTCTTCTTCACTATTGGCAAGAATTTTCTTCTGAAATAACTAATTAGTTCTTCTATTAAAAAAAAAAATCTCAGATTTTAGTAATAAGTATAATATTTTATTTTTAGAGCTATTTCGTGTGCCTCACGAGATACAAATATATAAAAACACTAAAAAACCAAATTGTCAGTTTCTTTACAATTATAACCTATAACTATATAAAACTATAAGAACTTAAGTTGAATATTTACTTTTTATTGTAATAAATAAAAAAATACCATTGAGCCTTCATCTATGGAATCTATACTGAGAACCGTAATATGAAATTCAACAATTGTTGGCGAGAATTCTGAAAAAATAGAGAAATTGTAAGAATTTATCAATTTATCATTTGTTTATAACATCCAATAAATAGTTAGAGTGTATTAAGGAACTTTCATTCATTACGTATTATAAGCCTTAACTCTTTCTTTTATCAATCAGTGCACGATGATTTATATGCATCATGCACTAATACAAATTATTGATAGTTAAGCATAATATTTTTTCATGATGGTGAGAAATTGATATTAAATGAAGGTTATTGGAAAAATAAAATTTTACTGTCATGCAGATAACAAAATCATTAAATTTTTCTATATTTATCAAAATCGTAATCATATTTTTTTTTTTTTTTTTTTTTTTTTTTACTTATTTTAGATTATAGCACAACACTTACCTTTCTAAGCCATTGAGCGACAAAGAAATAAAGCCACTGGTTTACTTTCTTCCACATTTAAGAAATTATATGGCAAACAGTCAACATACATTTCTGTTTCTAATGTTTTAAATTTTAATAATTGGTTTAATAAGGTTTTACTAGAATATATGTAAATTATTTATATACATTCTGGATTAACATTTTAAATTTTTTCTCCGAAAATGTGTTAAATTGTAAGATGCAGTTTCAATATTAGTGGTTGTATTAATAAAAATAAATCTTATTTCTTAAAGTAAATAGAAAACTTATTTTTATGGAATGGATATTATGCATTTTATCTATATGACTGAATGCTTATTATCAATTAACAAAAATTAAAATGTTTCCTTTATGTTGACTATAATATGAAATAATTTTGCCTTTAAATTTTTTCTAGGAATAATATTAAATATATATCATAAATTATTAAAAAATATCCAAATTATAAATATTGAATATCGAATAATTTTGCGAATAAAATTATTTTTCATGCTTAAATTTTGAAAAAGAAAGCTTGCATGCAATTGTATTACTAAGCAATTCTTTTATCAATTAAAATTTAAGTGTTTTTATTTGTTAAAATTGCATTTAGTTACCACTATATTCTCTTAGATGTTTTGTAACAAAAACATAAATTTACGCTTTAATATATGTGTATTCAAAATCACAGTTTTTCCTTTTTAATAATCATTTAATAGTTTCCAAGAAAATTATCGTAATTAAAAAGCACTTTTCTACATTTCTTCTAAGATTTCTGCTTAGCGTATTTGCTAAATATTAATTTTATAATTGGAAATTTTTGCATTGTCTACAGAAGGCTCTATTAAACTAAACTTCAACCATTAAACATTCTTGAAAGTAAACTTTGTGAGAATTCAATGAGTTTCTTAAAGTAAAGTTTAACTTGTCAATTTAATCCAAATTATTACTTTCAAGATAAAAATAGCTTTATGTTTCTTACCCACCTAATCAGGAAATATGACAAATTATCGTAGCCTTAGGCTAGGAAAAAAGACATAATTCGAGTGGGAAGTTAATTTTTAGAAACAAGAACTAACGTTGATTGCCGCCAACGAATACAAATTAAGAGAATAAATGTTATCTCTTTGCTTCTTTCATTAAACGATACATTCCGCATCATGCAAATGTTTCTTCTCTCCTTTTTGAAAGGAATTTCAAGAATCCAGACTTTCCCAATTATCGGATGGCTCATCAAGAAGAAAGTCATTACTAAGTGTGTGTATCCTGACACAATGTTAGATGATGGTAAGGTAGGAAGAATGTTTACAAATGCGTTTGCCGATCCTGCTAATTTTCCTTGGAGATTAAAGTTGGTTGCACAATCAGTAAGGCAATTACATTTTGGATTACCGTTGGATGTCTGCATATGTTAATACTCTTTAGATACATTTGCTTTATAATTTAATAACCTCGAATAAAATAAATTAGCGATATCAGTTAAATTTATTCTAAATTAAGTGTTATTTTAAAATGTTTGAAACTTAATATTCTTTAGATCATAGTAAATAAAAGAAAAATCATACAATGTAAATATACTGAGGCACCACTAACAAGTAAGCTTATCGATAAAATAGTATGAGAAGGTATTTTTAATCATATAAAGTAAATACATTCAGAAGAATCTGTTTCCTTGTGTTCTCTTACAAGATTTCTTATTCTTACAAATTTCTTGGTAAAGAACATTTAAATTATATCTGATATATGAGGAAAATCTTTAATTTGCTATATAATTTTAAGAAGGATATTAATAAAATATAATCAACTTTACTTCCATTAAAATATGATAAAATTTTTTAAGTAGTAAAATTAGAATCTTGTTTACATGATATAATTTCAAGAAAAATACGTGAAAAAAGATTATTTCTTTTTTTCTTTTAACCTAGAAACATTATTTAAACTCTTAAAATATCATTGAAAATTTTTAATTTCATGACTAAACCAAAACATGTTTTTATCATAATTTTAATATTCTCAGCTTTTAGCTTTTTACCATAATGTTTTGCTTTACAAAAAAAAAAAAAAAAATGGTTTTGAGATGAAAAAGAATTATTTAAAAAGAAACCTGTGTCATATAAAGAATGTGTGCTTACACTAAATATATTTAATATTACTTTCAATAACAACGGCCAAGTATATTATTTTAAACAAAGAGCACTCAAGGGATTTATAAAAGCACATTATTCTACGAAAAGTTAGGAAAGCCAATACAAGTTTATATTCGAACGATTTCCTTTTTTTTGTGCCAATTCCACACATTGTGTGTTTCGGATATTTCTCTTTTAATTTAAAACATAATATTTTTATTTTGAAACAATTTGATCTTTCTGAGTGAATAGTTGTTATAATGTATTTGATAAAATACTTTTGAGCACAAAATATTCAATTTATGTTTCAATTTTTGATATAAATTCATACAAAAATTTAGTGAATAATTTGAAATATGAAATAGAACATTAAAGGAAGAAAAAATTTGATTTATTCGGTTAAAATTCTGTAATAGAAAATAAGGCCATTGAGAATGGAAAATATTTTTAATTATTTCACATGCTTTTGTTGTAAATTTCACATTACTTATTGAGAAAAATCATAAAAAATTTTCTATCAGTATCAAAAAGTATTTAAACACATTGATCAATTAAAACAATATAGTTTAATATTATTTATATATTAATGTATATATTAAAACAATATACTTAAAAGAAATAAATTTTTCTCATAATTTTTTATCTCAAAGTCGATATTTATTGAAGCTTTAAAAGGAAAAGTTTTCTTCTATAGTACTTTTACAACTTAATTTTTTAAAAAAAATGCATGTGATATATTTATCGTTATCAAGGCAATCATTATTTTGCTATGTAACTATATGAAATAATTTTAACATACCATTTTCTTTAGGTGGCTGTAAGTTATCGTATTCTTGTGGATTATTCGGTAAGATACTTTTAAAATCTAAGCTCTTCAGTCTAAAAAATACGAGAAAATATATGTGATAAATGTTGGATATTATACACAATTAAACATAAATAAATAAATGAATAAATCTGTAGTTGTATCATTTAAAGTTCCGAGACACAATTGATGAAACAATATTTGAAAAAGTTAGGAATAGATTTAGTGTTCAGTGTATATAATATAATAAAACATTTTACTTATAAAATTTTATAATTTAATGTAATATAAATTGTATTTTATTCAATGTTGTTGTTTCCTTATTTTAAGAAAAAATGTGCTACATAAAACCAAAAGTCCGGATGAAAAGATTGACAGATTTGGAGCTTGAAGACGGTAAAGAATATCCTGTGGTGAGCCAAGTTTGTAAACAGTTGCAATAATAGCCTCGATGCTAAAGACAAACTCTGAAAATTAAGTTTGCAAACACTTTTTATATAAGCAATATGAGCTGGAATTATTTTTGGAAAATATCCTCATTCCTTTATAATGACCAGTAAGAGGTCTTACTATTGAAGACAAAAGGTTCGTTAAGGAGTTGATCTCCAGGATCAATACTTTTCAAAATTTTTAAGTTTTCGTTTTGCAACCATATTTGCAAAACTGATATGTTTCATGCTTTATATTGTAATTTGTCCTTCTGCAAAACCATATTTACACTTCAAAGTTTAACATTTGTTTTGATGATTTACAGTTATGTGTTTAAGTATTACATAAAGTTATCACATAAAAAGATATTACATAAAATGTAGTATATTAGTGAATTTTAATTCAAAATTTTTTAATACAATTATACAATTTATTGGCATGGTAGTATCAATGATTTCAAGTATGGAAACATCTTATAATCAAAGATTTGTATAACCATTAAAAGATTGCACATATCTTTGGTTGTAAAAAAATGTTAAAAAAAAATGTGTATTATTAAGTTCTAAAAATATGATAAAATTTAGCATCACTAAATTAGTTAAAAGGTCACAAACTTTATACTGAATATTGTTACCATTCTAATTATATATCATAGTGATAAAATAGGAATAAAGTGAAATTTTAAAAGTAAATAAATTAAAGATGTTTCATTTAAAACCGGTAACTGTACCTTAAAAAATTACGATAATTTATATTTATTATAGCTAAATCAAATATAACATATGTTTTATGAATGGCTTTACAACCTGAATAAATATTAATTTAGCACATAACATGGATAAATGTACCCCAATTCTACAAAATTTTATTTATTTCAGATCTATAACTGTTGTAAAATATAATGATTATAAATAAATTATATATAAATGAGAAACATATAAGTACAATTATATATTAAGAAACTAAGATTAAAAAAATCTCCAGAATGCTTCATTTAAAATCCACCTACAATATCACCAGTAAATATTTTACCATCTTTTGTCACCACTTCTTTAATCATTTTTAAGAAGAATCAGGAAAGTATTTAGTTTTATCATCCAAAAACAAATTAGCTTTTAATGAGGGAAGAATTTTCATACTATTGAGTTTCCGAAATGGAGAATGTCATTAAGTAAAACATTTATTTTCGTTAGGAAATTTATGATTTTTGTGAATAAATTTGAAATTTATCCAAATGCTTTTAAAGTTTATAGAAAAAAAATTGTCTTTTTGATTTCATTGGTATAAAAAGTTTAAAGATGATTAAGAATCTGTCAAAGATGATCAGTTATCTTATAGATTATCTACTTCACTTAATAATCGACATATCGATTAAATCATTGATCAGAGTTTGATTTGAAATTCGAAGCAATTCTCTTTGCTAATCGATTAGATCGATTAGCAAAGAGTTACAGATACTGAATTTTCATCGTTTATCAATGAAAAATTACCATACAAGCTCTTATACCATTTAATTTCTGTCAAGCATTTTTAAAAGAACATTTAAGTTTGTGACGTGTCACAATTCATTTGGTTCCAAAAATTACAAATATGTTCCGAAGAATCATAACATATTCAAGTAACCGAGAGATGGTTTAACTAGGCAATTAATATTTAAAACACATTATTATTAATGATGGAACTTGGGTTTATGTTTCTGACCCAGAAATAGTTCAATATTTTAGGGAATCAAGGGTGAAAGTTGAATAAGACCAAAAAGATCAAGTCGATGTCATTTTAAAATAGAGATAATGTTGTTTATTTTCTCTTGTTATCATGGTTATCTTTATGAATTCCTACGGATTGACCGGTGTTGTCAATGAAAATGAAACTCTGGTCAATCCGTAAGAATTGAGTTTTTATGGCATTTGTGTGAAGCACTTCATTGAAATGACTTTAACATGTGACAAGCAAATTCAGGAAGTCTGAACAATCCTAATGCCTTACACTACAATTATTCGTCAAATTTGGCTAAATATACGAAAAATCTGACTTAAATGTATCATATTTTTTGATGAGGCAGTACGTGGCTATCTTATTTCCATCATTGTAACTACCATCTTTATGTCATTTATTTGAGTCCAATAGTTCAGTAAAAAGAAATATGTTTTTAACTTTGAAGGCTATTCAGAAAAATGTTTTTATGGCATTTTATGATTATTGGAAAACTCTTGGCACAGGTCTTATTTGATGTTGGAGTACATTGAAAGAAATTAAACACATTTCAACTAATAATTATATGTTTTTTTACTTTATGTCATTATTCTCAGTACTTTTTTGGTCATAGCATTAATAAAGATCATATAATGGTAGAAATATATATTATATGAAAAATCACTATGTTATATCTATTAATACCTTAATGATAACATGAGGATTTTATATATAATGCATATATATCTTTATATTTATTTATAATAATACTCATTAATGTAAAATACTCTGGATAATTAGATTCAATGAAAAACAGATTTAAATTATATACTTACGTTGAAACTCCTAAAAATGTCGAGAGCATCCAAATTAAAATAGACTTTTCTTTCGTCATTTTTCGCTTACCAACATTCCGCTTAGTCTAAAAGTTTTTGACAACTATAATATAAAAAGATAGAATTTTTTTTTTAAAAAAAAATTATAATTTCAGTGTGGCAGTTGAAATATGATCTTATAAAATATTCAATAGATTTTTACTAAATTTCTAAAAAATTATAATTTGAGTTTTGTTTTCAGAAATGTATTAAAATATCCCCAAATATTATGTTTTTCAGCAAACACATGAAGTAATTTAAATAATTGTTTAATTTACTGGAAACACACTTATCAATACATGTGATTAATAAATATCTCCTAATATTTCATGCATTTAAGTATACATATCATATGATTTATAAATATACTAATAATAAGCTTTATTAATAATTAAATATGTAAATTCAAATCTACAAAATAGTCACTTTTGTATAAAATGAAAGTTAAAATTTCCTGTTTTGTTTTCAACTTCTACGTGAATAGTAATTGAAGAGGAGTCTTTTTATAATAATTTCATTGGCATTTAATACCAATATAAGCAAGGAAGTATTTGCATCTAGAAACTTTTACACTTTTGTGATTTAATTTAACATAGAGATCACACAGTATGACGTCACACCAGTGTTGGATAAATTAATAGTTCTCAAAATATTTATAAAACGCTTTTATTTCACAATTCAATATATAAAATTAAGCTATTAAATAATATTTTACAAGATCAGAAATCATTAACTTAAAGATTTAAAGATGTATTCAATTAAAACATGAGTAGTTAATAACATGATTTAACTGTTTTAGTAGCAAAGTTATTATTTTAACTGTTATTTAACAACTATAATTCAAATAATCGTGGTGACTTTACAAATAAATATTTGAAATTTTAATATATTAAATGAATTAAGATTATATTTTATTAATATTATTTAGATATGTTAAGATTCTTTATCATAGTTAGAATAGTTTAACCATTTATAATAGTTAGAAGAATTGAAATGTAATTAATTGAAATAACCCATGCATTAAAATTGCCAAAGTATGTTCAATAAATAATGCAAATTTTATGTTTATTCAAGTCATATATAAAAGGGTTTGCACTACATATAAAGCAATATTATTTCGATAAATGGAAGACTTAAAATAATAGAAATCAATAGAACAGAAATAGGACAATTAGAACATTCCGAGACTGGTTTTAGGGACATATTGTAGTTAATTGAATTTTCTTGAAATAGTATTACGTTCATTATCAGTAAATTAAAGACTTTATAAAGCTTTAAAATATTATTATAAAGACAATAAGTGATGGTTTGATTTGATTTACTCTGAAGAAAAGGATTTATTCTCAGTTCTTAGATTCAATGTAAATGAATGAACAACTGATTTCCATAAACTTTATTCAGACATAAACAACGAAGTGAGAAAGGTATGTGAGCACATCATATCTCACAATACTTTGAAATAAAAGGAACACACTGTGTTAATATCTGAATTAAAAATTATGTGAGAAAACAAATTTAAATAACGTACAGTTTAATTCGTGTAACATTTCTGTTTTTGTACAATTTAATCTTTGTATAAATTATATTTGTGTTGTTGAAGTTTTACATGTATACATTACATAATTACATTCGAAAAAGTTTATTATAATAACAATAACAAGGTAGCAATTAGAGTAATTTTTATTAAAAACTAAATTATTATAAGGTTAAACAACTTAAGAGTATGAAATTAACTTTAATTGAACTTAAGTCAAAGTTAAGGCAGCAAATTTTAAAAATTACTGAAGTAATCTTTTCCAAAAGTATAAATGCTTTTATAATTAAAGAATACTTATGAAATTTAAATTTAAAAAAATCTTGAATGATACTTTTTTCAAAGTAAAATAAATTTTTAAGGTTGATGTTTTCTGTATGTTGAAAACTACAATTTTATATTGACGATACTTTGTTTTAAAAATCGTATCACGTATTTATTTTTTAATTTGTTTCAACATCATGCTCATAGGAATTCATAAAACTAAAGTTTCGCTTTCAATTTTTAATTTAAAATAAAACAATACGCGTATAAAGTTTGTTTAATAAATACTTATACTCTCTATTCTAAATAGATCATTGTTTGGGTATAATTTGACTATAAGAATTTCTGAAAAATGTTTTTGTATTTTTATGATAAATAGAGCATAATTCTAAAATGAGTTTCTAATTTATAACTTTAAATAAATTATATATATAACCTTAGAAAATAATACAAATTTCAGTAATCTGCACTGTTTAATTATTTTTGCATATAATTGTCTCTAACTAAAAAGATATTTCATCGAACTAAATAATTTTTATTATTATTGACACATTGTTTTAACCAATATTTCACATGTTTATTATTATCTCTATTTTCATTGATTGAAAAGAAAAAATGAACTACATTTTATGAAAAAATAAAATATCCAGTAATTTATTTAGAAATAAATTTCTTCAGAGTAAACTTGCTCTTGTCCTTATTCAATTTTTATCTAATATTTATGAAAGCAAAATTTCCTCAAACATTTTAGATATTTATATGAAAATGCTCTATGCTTTTATCATCAAACTTAATGACAATTTAAAGTAAACAAATGAATAAAATAGTAGGAGTTAAAAAAATTAATATATAAAAACGTATAGTTAACAATATTATATATAGTATAGTTAATAATAGAAAAGTGAAATAAACCATTTATGATTTCAAAAAGCGATTGCTATTTTGATTTGAATATTATTTAAAGAATGTCACAAAACTAAAACTGCTGTTGTAAAAGTTTTGGCTCAAAATGCTCGTCTTTGTCAAATTTCATTTAAAATATCTTATATAACTCTGAAATAGTGATTACATTTAAGAGAGAATTTACAAATGTAGTGCAATTTAGCTTGGATATATCATTTGTGTGGGATAATCATTCAACTGAATTATTGAAAGATAGTTTCCGTATTTGCTCCAGTTTAAACTAGGAAATCTATTTTATATTTTCATTGAAAAAAGTCAATGCAACAAAAATTTCTTGTTAAATTATATTTTGTAAATAGTTATTTGAAGACAAAGTTCGTTTCTTGGAGCTATTCTCAAAGCTTTAGTGGAAAATAAATTTTATGACAAGTTACAGCTGAAATTCAAGATATCTTTTTAAAGAGTGATGCAAGAAATGCTTCGAGCTAAAAGACTTTGCATTTGAACTTACTTTACAATTCAGACTCAAAAGTAAATAAAAATAAAAAAAAATTTATATTCACTTTAAATCTGTTTTCCTATTAAAAATATGGTTTTTTTTTTATTCTGTTTCTTAAAGCAAATGATTTATTATAATTTGTTTTTTGCTTCAAGGATATTTGAAATCTTTAATAATTTTGATCTTTCAAATTGAAGAAATTTTGACTTAATTTAATTTATAATAATTTATGTTTTTTATAATAAATTTACAATATCTAAAATTTTCTTTTTACTTTGTCTATAAACTAAACATTTTTTTTCCTATTTTCAAAATAAAAAAATTATTGTAAAATTCTTAGAATGTAATTTTTTTCTTTCATTTGAGTCTGTAAATTCATTTTAAAAATGCCATAAAAATATGGTAATTTAATTCTATTAAAGCAGAATTTATTATATTTTTGTTAATTTATATTTTCAGTAAAAACAGATTACAGCTTGAATAAACTTTAATTTTATTTGTAGAAAATTGTTATATTTATGATAGAGATCTTGCAAATAATAAAAGAACTTTACCATAAATATAACAAATGAAGAATACACTCGTAGTAGCAAATAAATAAGTGACTCAATTAAAAGATTAATTTTTGTGATTAATATTTTGTTTTTGTTTTCTTTTCTTCCTTCTTTTTTTCTTTCTTTCTTTCTTTTTTTTTTTTTTCTTTTTTTTTTATCTTTTTTTTTTATTTTGCTCTAATATAATTAAAATAGAAATAAAAACGTTGGAATACTGTATTTTTTCTTCTTTTCAGATTGATAAAGATTATTTTAAAATAAAAATATTTTTTAGGTTTTATCAAAAAATTTGCATAATATTTGGCTTTTTGAGTTCTCAGCAGTTTTTGGTTTCTAAGCGAAAAAACAGATAAGACAATAAAATTAAACGTAGAATTAAAAACAGTTTCATAGGAGTAAATAAAACTACATGCCCAACTTATTCTGTTGGTCATGAAGCCTAAAAAATTATTTAGCTAATACACTTTTCTTAACTGAGATACCAATTTGAACAATGATCAGTTTAACAGGCAAGACTGGCAGTAATTCAGCCATTAATTTGCAAGTAAATAAAAAACTAAATATGAATATTAAATAGTATTCTAATTTTAAAGAAGAATTTTTTATCAAAACAAATATATGACATAAGCATGTAAGAACTCCGGTTTAAATGTGATTTGTCTAATGGACTTTTCAAAGTGTCATAATCAGATGGATATTGTCTAGACATAATTAAAACCTGTATCTGTCTCCGTCTAGGGTGTTTCCCAGTCAAAACAAACTGTGACACCAATCATCAGCTACGAATATACTTGGGGATAGAAGAGACATTCCGTTCAATTACGGGTAAAACTGAGGACATGGAATTCATTTATCCAGTCTATCAAGGGACTCCGTTGAAGACAGAAATGCGAGAAGACCCGTTGTGGGAGTTGAAGAGAGATCTCTTACAAGTAAAATTAATTGCAACTGAACTCACAGTGAAGACCATACAATTCGGAAGACGTGGGCGACCGATTTTTAAGATCTTGGCGAAATCTTCTCTTTCCTTCAACTGGTGGGATTCGGAGAGTTACAACTGAGGAAGTGTAATTAAAACGCCTTCATTTAAGCGGAATTCGTTGCAATTTACTTTTGGGTTTGATTATTTCTAATTAACAAAAGTTTGCTCAATGGATTTTAGCAACATCTTATTAAATGAAGATACTTATTTAACGGGTTTAAGTGATTAAATTTTCTTGAAAATATCAATAGCATTTTAACAAAATTAAAGAAAAATATTTTGCATGTAATCTATTGTTAAAAATATATTTTCATTAAGTGGGTTGTTTGCAAAGATATATGATACAATTAAATAATCCCAATTTTTCAAAATTTTGTCACCCTCTAAATAATAAAAATTCAGAAAATTTTAAGAAAATATTGTTGGAATTTTTGATACAGTTAAATTATTATTTACCAAAATTTTGTTATTTTTAAAGACTAGTTTCTTATAATAACTCAGTAAATTGTAAATAAATATTATTTATATGGACATGTGATACATTTAAATCATCTCAACTAAAATTTTGACATTCTCTGAATAATATAATTTTCGATAAAAATTCATTAAAACTTAAGGAAATTTTGTTTATCATAGATATGGGATACAGTCGAGCCTTGTTTACTTACCCAATTTTTATTATTCTTTAAATAATAATTTCATAAAGTATTTCATGATTATTTCATCTTAAAAAGGATGAAGTTTCAGTTTTAGGAATTGCTGAGGTTTATTAATCAAGATATGAACTGCAGAGCTACAAATAGAAAAATGAAACACAGTTAAATCATTATAGATTGGTTTCTAGAAATATATTCACAGATTTTATGACGATTTAAAAATTATTACTCATTTAATAATTTTTTACCATTCATACGTCCAAATAGTGTTTTAATATAAATAACAAAACAATAAACAAACTATTTTTAGCGATATTTTTTATCATTTTAAGTAAAAATAAAATATAAGATTAAAATCACAATGAAACTCTAGAGGAGTCAGTACTTTTATATACATGAGAAAAGGTTCGTGGAATAAATTATTTAATCATATTGACACGCGTTTTTTCTAATAATGTGCAAAATGCAGTAATGTATAAAATGTAAAACATACAATATTATGATATATACAGTATTTACAAAGCTCTGTATTTATTTAAAGAGCCGATAGAAAACACTTTTATTTTTGAGTAAATAACAAATGCAATTAATTTTTATATTTCTACATTACAAATATAATTTTATTCATAATTTAGCAATAAAATTTGCAATATAAAAAATATCACAATTTTGTTTATTTATTTGTATAAATTCAAAATATAAGTTGTAATTATTATAATTGTTCATTCCAAAGGAAAACTTATAATAATAAACTTATAATAGTTTGAATAGTTTCCTATAATTTACTTTATTTTTTTATCAGTTTTTTTTTTACTGAAGCACGTAGAAATCAAGTTCTTGTACCTCTTTTCTATAAAATGTGTAATTTAAAATTACTTTCCTCATGAAGGATCTACTCAAATGATCATATTTCAGTTAGTTTTCGAAACAAATTAATTGAAATTAGTTATTTCTAAAATACCTGGTTAGTACTTTAAAAGAACTTTTCAAATCAGTGACCTTTTGAAAGAAGAGAAATCCTTTTGAAATATTCACCAAATATGACAAGTTATGACATTTTAAATAGGTGCTAGTTATTATGGCAGAATGTGTCAGTTTAATTTTGATCAATGACAGCTGACTTGTGAACTGATATCAATTGTATTTTACAGTCTGTTTGCCTTAAATAAATTTATGTTCTTTTGATTGCTTGCCTTTCTATGATTCTTTTCTGCAAATGAGGGCTAATCAGAACGAGATATACAGTTTGATGTGAATTCCGAACTTATATAAATTTCCATTCTCGAAGTGAGAATCGAAGCCACGAACTGTTGAACAGAAAGCTAGTTCAGACTATAACTTGGCTAAGAATTTCTAAAAAAATAAATTTTTTCAAAATTATTTTCACGTAATTACTAACATTGCTTATTATTATTTCTTTTTAACATTCGAGTGGAGCCTAAGATTTGAAGTCTCCACAAAAACTAAACATAATCCTGCAAAAAATTGATGGAACTTAAATCCTTTCCCAAAATGGTTGATTATGAAGTTTTGTATTAATAAAATTATAAATATTTAATACTCAAGCTGCAGACTGTCTTTAGTTGTGATAAGTACCTAACCCTCTACCTTCTATGTGATAGTGAAGTTTTTACACATCAATTTTTTGTTATTCATCATTAATATGTAAAACATTTTTTATTATGTAATACTACTATTGTTGATATTTGGGAATATAAAAGATATAATACTTAAAAATTGTTTTCTGTTTCATATATGGAATAAATTTTCCTTTCTTTCTTTTTTTCTAAAGAATTAATGAAAATTAAAAACATTTCAACACAATTAAAAAGTGGCAGATCTTTTCAAAGTAATCCATACTACACATGCTTGAAGGATTTAATTTATAAGGCATTGTAAAGAAAAATGAAATATTATTCGTTTAATTCATAATATTATAATTCATATTTATAATTTCAAATTTCTAAAAACATTTTATCATGATATTTTATATCATTACATTACTGAAATATCAGTATGAAAAAAATACTGTTACATTAACAGATAATTTATATGCATATATCACAATATTTAACATAATTTATGCTGTTTTCAAGTAATGGTATTCCTTTTCGTGAAATATTTTTGAATATTTAAATCCATATTTGTTATAAAGATTATAAACCCATTATTTCAAATTCGTTGATGAAAAAAATGTTTGAGAAAAACTAATTATAATTGATAAAGTTGTTGATAGTTGTGAATAGAAGAGATGTAGTTACATATAAAGTTCTTAAAATATCTGTTATTTATTCACCTGTTCCATTCTCACGTCATCTTTTACTTGTAAAGTGAATAAGGATAAAAACTGTCGAAATTTTGTTGCCTTTGTTTCAGTAACTGCCCGAAGGAACGTGATAAAACATGAAAAAGGTGGCTATTTTCCAAGAAGGGACATAAAACATTATAATACTTCCTTATGCTTTTGAAATATACAGAAGACCGATGACAACTTTTTGTTATACGTCAGGATTAAGGATTATTTTTCTAATAAAAGTGTATTTTTATCTGAAAACTGTCATTAATCATTTTGATAAGGTAACATTTTTTAAAAACGGTTATGATGTTAATTCTTTTCTTCATATTTTTTTCAATTAATATGAGAGTAATAAAAAATATTTGGAGGAAATGTGAGAAAGAAATTATAATATTTCTTAATTTCGACTACCTGTTTTTATTTCATTTTAAGAACAAAAATAATAGACCAAAATTGTGGAATGGAATTATGGGTTTGTTGTAATTATTTTTGATCATTCCTAAGATATTTTCTTATTAAGCTATTCATTAATAATGAACAATGAATTTTATTATTGTTCAAAAAGGGTGAAATCCTGAAATGTATCCTATTCCTGTTCTAAAGAAATATGAACAAGTAATATCTAAAAACAATTTTTTAGAGTCAATTTTTGCTTAGGTCAACAAAGAAAAGAATTATATTAGTTATTTTTTTTTTTTTATTAAATTTCGCATTGTCTGTTTCTGAAGAACTGCTAAATCCAATTTGTTTGCTTAGTTTATTTCTTCAATTATTTTTATATTACGACTAGATTCGATCCAAAAACATGAAGGTTCTACATCTACGCGCAATCAATTTTACCATTGCTATACAAATACTTCATTTCTCTGTATTGCAATAAATCTTTTTTTAATAATTTTAATTAATTTGTAAATTAGAAAAAATTCTCTTTCTTTCTTACATACAGACTTTCCACCTTTCTAACTAATTTATTTCAAAAAACAAAGTTGAATTTTTTCAAGATAAAGAAACATTTACAAGATAATAAAAATAAATAAATTTAAGAATGTAAGAAATGTAATGATAGATATAGTAATCATCAATGCCAACAGGTGGCGCCACTGCGCAATAGCGTATTTTTCCCCATGATGAAACTAAAATTAACTGATTGATATTTGAAAAAACTGTATTAACATCTAGTGTAAAAAAAAAAAAAAAAAAAGTCACTTCAAGTTTTTTATAAAAGTATTTGAACTTTAGTGGATGAATAAAAAGTATTTTATTAACAATTGAAAATTCACACAAGATACATATAATATAGAGTGTGAACTAATAGTAAGAATTGAAAAATAGAAATGCAAGTTCCATCTATTTTTGCTCAATAATGAATTCTCTATTAAACTTCGCATCTTCTTTCCAAAGGTTATATTGACAACCACAATATAAAAAAAATAAATTCTAACTATGTTTCCCACATTTAATAAAAAAGGCTGTAACTATTTTTTTTTAAAAAGTAATACAGTTATAATTTTGCATTGTTCATTGTTAATTTTACCTAACAATAAATTATGTTAGGTAAAAAGCAAATTAATAATTTCGCTTTTTACCTAACACAATTTTTTGAAGTATATCTAAACACACACAAAACATAAAAACATGGCAATATAGGAAATTCAACCGTCATATTACTTATATACAGAAATATTTTCTTATGAATAGAAAAATTCGTTTTTAAACCTATTAAAATATAAAATAAAGCGGCTCATGTTCATCAATTTTTTCAAGTCATGGCTTCCAGTAGAAAACTTCTTCCCATCTTTTTTTTTCGGGGGGGAGGGACGACGACGAGATTTAGAAATATGACTGTACATTTTTAAGATTTTTTATAAATAGCTTTGTTCAAATCATTGATTGAACCAGAAAATAAGATCTTACTTACAGATCGTCTAAAAAAATGAATGAAATGTTGAACAGTCAAAAAATCCCTTTAGCCCCAAAGTTATTTATTGTTGAAGTCTTTCATCCTTCCCATAAGTTTACAATGAACAGCTTATTATGAAAGTCAAAAACAATTTTACTACAAAATAATGTATTTTTAAAAGTTATTAATTTTTAATACAAGAAGAAGGGAAAATCTGAAACCTTACATATTCTTTTCTACTCAAATGATACGCACAGATGATAATTTTAAGAGGAAAGTATTAAGTGATTCTGCTCACACGAATTGATCGTAGTTTCGAAAGGACGTATATCAAAGTATGAATAACTTTTCAAATCAGCATTAATTATGTCTTAAAGGAATTAATTAATTAATTTAAGCCTTAACTGTAATCCTAATCACAATTTTGAATCTCTATGATCAATATTTTGTTACAAAACTGCCTAAACGTTCTATGCAGCTTGAGACAAAGAATATGAAATAAGCTGCATTTTCATTTCTGGCATCAAACTCATACAAAATTTAGATAAAAATTTACACAGTGTATAATGGAAAAAGTTTTTATTTTTTCAAGACTTTTATACATTTGGTTCATAAAACAATAACAATAAAGAGAGATACTGGAGTATTTATTCAAAGTAATTTTATGTAAAAAATAATAAACGAAGACGTTTACTGAAAACCTCTGTTTAGTACCAAAGTTTGAGTATTTTCTTATAAATTAATACAGTAATGATGGGTAGGGAAACATCGTTGTTTGTAGGTGTCATGAAATTATTTTTCTTGAATTTCAAATATTAAGTGTTTATTCTGTAAGTTTATATAATGTGCTGTAAAGTTTATAAACATCAATTTTATAATTTTTCATTACAAAATTGTTTGTTAGGTTCAAGGCAGAATGAATATTTAAGGATATTATTTTTTCATCTACTATTAAATTAAATTATAGAGCAGAAGATTCCATGTTTAAATTTAGGTACTCTTTAATGAGGAAAGATTCACTTTGCTTTTGTACTAGTATCATACACATGATCGAAGTGGGAACTTGGGAGTACTCCAGATTTATTTCCTTAGAAATGCAGACCTAACTGTTAAATGTTAATCCGAAAAGAAAAAAAATTAAAGTGGTTCTTAAGTATTTAGGTATTAAGCATTTCATTTTTAATTATTAAAAGAATATGGAGCAGTCTCATATTTCAATATAATAATTTGTTATTAAAATCCATTTTTCTAATATATAAGGGTCATGAATAACATTTTTGAACAGTATTTTATATTGAGTTTATACACACAAAACATTCTAATTCAAAAAAAGATTAATCTTTTAAAAATCAATCAGAGTAATAAATTTGGAATAGGTAGGAATGGAAATTAAAAACAGGAAAAATCTACAAAATAATAATAAAATTATTGAGAGAAGATAGAAATAAAAACTTGTCATTTCCCTTAATCTATATATCTATGTATATATATTAGAATAGAAACGCCTCAAGCGAGTCATATAAAGAGAATTTAAAGTTTTCTTGGATTTGGATAACACAAATATATTCATTAAATCAACTTAGAGATATTATTAATGGAATGAAAATGCATTATTAATGAGGAGCATATAACTGTGAATAAATTACATATTCTTTGGATTCACTAAAGACAGATGGGGAATAGATTCATAAAATAAACACACAATTCTCTTTTAATAAAAGATATCAAACATTTTCATGAATATTTTTATAAATTAAGAATCAAATGAAATGACAATATAGTCTATGAAGGTTTCTGCAAACGTCACAACCAAGATTCCGAATATGCTTAACGTTACTTACGGAAATGAATTTTCAATAACGATGTAAATTTAAAATGGTGAACAGAGAAATGTAAATTTATTTTTTTCATGATTTAAATTTCGGAATGTTTAATGAGTAGTGCTGATTAAATACTTATTATATAACTAATGTCATCAAAATCTAATGAGTTTTATGCATCGAATACGTAAATATGCGAAACACAACAGTTGAATTATCGGTGGTACTGTATGGGTAATAATAAATCACAATTTGTGCCAATAATATTATGATAACTATTATAATAGTAATACATATATTATTTTCAAAATAATAGAGGGGACAGTAATACACAATAAAATAATGTTCAAAACATATTCCATTAGAATGAGTTTTGACATTTTATATTATACGTATATTCATATAATGTCAGTTTGATATTTTGTTTGAGTAAATTGTACTTTTATAAATTATTAAAAGCACTTTTCTGTTAGAAATTATTTGTTACATTAATGTAAGACCAACTTGAACGAATATCAACGTATACATGCACAAATATATATATATATAATAAATTCCTTGGAGATTCTTTTATTTTTCCTTAAATTAAACAATACTTCAATGAGTTTTAAAAACAATATAAAGCAGAAAAAAATAATTGGATTTTCACTAAAAGATAAAGGGAAGAATATCTGTTTTTAGTTTATCACGGTGGATGAAGAAATTTCATTTTAAAGAATAGTTGAGAGAACAAGTAGTAAAAGTTGATAATGTCAGAGTTAATCCTTTTTTCCTTAATATCTCTAATGGCATTAAATATTTACTGTTAACTTAAGTAATATCTTAATTTTCAAAGTAGCGCAAAATGTTTGATTAGAGAAGAGAGTGATTATTTTAATGAAAATGTATTCCAGCTGTTAAGAACACATTTTTAAGTGGGCAATATCCATGTATGTGTAGAAAGCTAAATAATTAATTTTGATGAGATTTTTTCTCTGAAAAAGAGAGGAAATGAGTGGAGGAAAATTTTGAAAGTTTTAAAAATAATTTTATTTTTATAAGTAAATTTTGAAGTGCCATAAAATGCTCTGAAGAAAAAAGCATAATGAATTTCAAAATTTAACGTTATTTACTTTTTAAAATGAATACAAACCTTTTAAAATTCATATCAGTTTCGTTCAACCAAAGTAGGAAAGAATAATGGTACAGTAAATGGGAAAAATTGAGCACCTCCATGAACAAAATTGAAGCTTACAACAATTTAAAAATCTGACTTAAAGTTTATACCATTTCTAAAGCGTTTTATATCATTATAATAACAAAAATAAATAAATCGTTTGACAATTTCAGTCAGAAGAAATTATTTATGTTAATAATTGAAAATATGCTCTCAATACAGAATGTGTCTTACAAATATACAAAAAAGTTTCACATATAGTTAGGTTTTCCAAATTCCAAATATTTTTCCGAATTCGAAGATTTTAAAACTTTACGCTTCTTCTGTAATTTAATTTTAAGAAAAACGAAAATTTTTATTACGTAAAAAATTGAACAACATAATTTATAAAAATTACAGTGTATCAATTTTCATAAACTGAAAGTAATTAAAATTTGCTTTGGGGTTATCTATTATTCTTGCAAATTTGGAATGCCGATTTGAGCTGTAAATTATGGTTGTAAAACAAACACAATATACAGTTATAACTGAACAAGACAACTATAGTTCCAAAATGAATGATGAATTAATTATCATAAAATGTGCAAAAATATTTTCCACGACGATATACATCAGCCATTAATTCCTCACATTCAATCCATTTCATTTTTAGGTTTTTTTAGTGCTGAATTGTTTGATGGTTTAGTTCGATTGGTTTAATGAGAAATTGATTGGATAACTACAAGTTACATAAAAAATTTTGATTTTGATAGCTGAATCAATAATTTCAATTGAATGAGTGAAATTCGAGACTTTAAACTATCAATTTACTTTTAACTCTTATAATGAATGATAAAATAGAAATTAATTACACTCATGAACTTCTGGGATCGAATTATTACCTAACATTTTTAAAGTGAAGTAGTTCCTTAAATCTGACAATAAAAAACCTTTAAAATAAAAAGTAAAGGAGTATGAAAGAGTCTTTATTTAAATAAAAATGTATTCGCAATGTATATTTGCAAACATGATTAGTTATAATCTCATATGCATAATTTATATCGTATCTCACATATGTCGTATATGAAATATTGCATACAATTATTAGCTCAACTAAGCGAAAATAAATACTTCGCTGCATTGTTGTCTTTAGATACTTCTTTTTAATTTATGTTTATTTCTAAAAAGTAGAGAGAGATTCATATTAATATTTATAGATAACAGATATCTTTATAATTGAGTTAGCTTTTATAAATAAATGTCGCATAGTGAGCTTACTTTTCAAGATTTTATATATTAGACGATAAATATATATATATTTTTTGACGGTTTCATAACGAACAAAGATATAAATAAGAAAATAATCAAATCTTTTTTTATATAATGTTGGTCATTTCTTATTTTGGTAATTAAGTCGTTAAATACAACAATATAAGCATAATAATAAATTTTGAGTTATAGTCAAGTGAAGAAGACGATACTTGTGAGCTGGCAACCTCGATTTCAAATTTCCAATCTACACTCACGAAAGTGCGTTAGAATTAAAAGAAAATTAATTTTCATTAGCATTTGAATCAAACAGGTCTTGTAAGGAAGTTCACTTCCTCCTTTCCACTTTGTACCTTGGAATCTTAGTAACAAAATGTTTGTGATTTTGACTTTAGAACATAATAATCTACGGTTATACATTGAGAATAACTTGACTGTATATTATTACAATTGCTTATTGTAATTGATGTACATTTTAAGCTCTTAAATCATTTATTATTCAAAAGGGTATTTTTATAATTATGAAGATTTAAAACTTATAACCGCTAAATGGCATCTTTCTCTAATGACATTTAAATAATCACAATAAAAGAGGGAAAAAAATAGATTAAAAATAAGAAAAATTGTTAGTAAATTGTTTTATTAAATAAGTTACATAAAAGATTTTGCTTATAATTTGGTTGGATCTCTTAATAAAGGCACAGCAAATTTATCAAATTATTTGGCAACAAAGACTTAAAAAACCAATCACAGAAATAAAACAATAAAGAAAAATGTACATCTAAGGTAATAAGCTTAAATTATAAAACTCATTGAATAAAATTGTATTCATCTTCCAATAGTTATTGAATACCTCAAAGATAATTAAAAGGAAAATTAAATAATAATTTTAATATTTTATTCTACATGATAGATTAATTTCCTGAAATTTTATTTATAATACATCAGCTATATTATAAATTCATATTACTGAATGATAGGAATTATAAGAAATAACTTTTTTAATGGAATTCATTTTCCGAAAACAAAAATTAATTTGCTGCTCATTTATTACATAATGGTGTTTAACATTTTAATAACTCTGCGAGTTAAAGTTGAGAAATATAGTTTTCTGTGCTTCAAGTTTATTAAAAATTTCTCGAATGAGGATTTACTTAAATAGTTTCGAAACAAAAATGAATTCTAAATTGTCACAAATATAATGAAATAAATAGCTCTTTTTTTCTCCTAACATTTGATAAAAGGCAAAGCTGAAACTCCTTACTGAAGAACAAAAATGGTGCTGTTTGTAGAAGAATATTAAATTGGAAACAATTTCGTAAATTAAGAAATTTAATCAAGAGTGAAAGAAAACTTTAATTTTAACGTATAGGAAAACTTATCAAATTAGACTTTAGTTGAATTGAAGAAATTATTAGGACATCATATTAACTTGCTGTGTTTGGCATTTAAGTAATAATAATTATTGTAAAAAAGCTAATTTAGAAAAAAAATGCAAAAGTGTTTCGAAATTACTTATGTATAACATTGTATCCTAAGAAAAGTATGTTTATTTTAAATAATGATCACTTTTTTTATAAATACACAATGCAAGTTTCAATGTACGGAATGTTTATGATAATTAGTAGTAAAAATAGGGAAATCGAATTTTGTATGCAAATCAATTCTTGCGAAGACCGAAATAAATAAATATGTGTGTATTATGAAATAGTGTTTATGGAAGGCTTGATTTTGGATATTTTTGTAAAATATAAATTTTTAATTTTTTTTGTAGTGATTTTTTTTTTCTAATGTCACAAATAACAAAATTATAGAAATTTGTGACCCCAATAGTAACAGATAAACTTACAATCATCATAATTTTGTACGCTGAAAGAGAGGAAGCGAATTAGGATAATAGCTGAATTTGCTGAAGTTTTAAAAAGAATCGTTTTTCGATTATGGATGTGATTCTGAGAAACGTGATATGATAAACTAAGATCATTCTAATGGGAAAAGTAATTTCAAGTTTGCTGTATCTGTAACTGATTGTGATCTTTGAGTAAATTAAACTGATCAATAAAATAAATGATCAATTAAATCTTGATTCTGGCGAGAAAGCTCTTTGTTTTAAAATTTGCTCTGATTTAGTTATTGACTACGTTTTTGATATTTGAAAATAAATCTGCTTTACTTATTACGTTTTAGATTTTTTTCCTATTATTAAGTTACTTATTACTCACTTCGAATATTTTATTACTCTCCTTACTTATTCGGGAAAAAATAAACACCAAGAATTTTTTAAGTTAATCTATTTTTCCTTACAGAGGCAGTCCGAAATATTAAGGAATTCGAATCTTATAAGCAATAGCGAATATTAATATTTAACTTCTTGTGTTAAAAAACAAACTATGACCAATTCATAGTTTGAATTCCAAACTGATATCTAAATTAAGTTGTGTAGAGTTAAAGTAATATAAGCAATAAATTAGCGTCGAAGACAGAATGTTTAATATAATGTGTTAGTTAATGCAATATAAGTAAGAAATTAATCTAAAAATCTACTAAAAAAATGAATTAACTGCTGATAACTTCTCAAAAATATTTAAAATTAATGGTAGCAATTCTCAAATTAAGCTTTTTTTATTAATCTTTATATAACTGTTAATTCTTTATTTGATTGGACATAAATTATTCATTTGAATCAGTGTAAATATAGATTGGTATTTTGGATCCAACGTTTGCAATAATTTGATATTTAAGAAATTAAGGTAGATCAGAATTTTACTCTGATATCATAAGAAGGGAAATCTGCTGAGATTGAGTGGACATCCCATGTTGTATTTTATTTTCACATTAATGACTAGCTAAAGAACTTAATATCAAAAAATACATTGATTTATTTAAAGTAAGTTTTTTTCAATGTAAAAAGCATTTTAATGAGGAGATGTTTAGTTTTCCTGAACATGCACGCATAATCAAAGAATATTTAGAGAAAAAGTTTACATTGTGTCATATAATAAGCATCGGTGGCTTTTACTAGTCATTTTAAATGCCAAAAAACTGCGGAGTCTTTTTTGTATGTAGCTACATATTAAATAACTATTTTAGAAACATTCTCGTGTTCCTTTAGTATGGCGAAATAAAAATTTAAATTGGTCTCATCGTAGATTAAATAAAAATGTTGTCGAGAAGATTAAAGGATTTCACATAACAGTATTTGTCATTCCAGTTTGTAAAAATAGAGCAGTTAAACTTGCTTTAATAATTCCTAATGGTATAAAAATTAATTTACTTAAAAATTTAATTTTTTTTTTTGCCTTTCGTAATATATTTCTCAACTTAAGTTCAGATTTATAAAGATTTTACTTAAAGATTGGTGATTACTTGCATACTCAATCTTACAACAAGAAAAAGTATGATAAAAAAATAAGTGTATGAAATATATTATTAAAAGCCATAACTATATATAATTTACTAATTATTAATTTCACTAATTATATAATACATATATATATATAATACATGAATGCATGTATATAATTCATTCTACCATTTTTATTGGCATAACAGTGCACTCAAATTAATGTACTTTTATTTCTAAACAAACTATAATTTATATTTCACAGGAAAACTCAACATTATTTATGTTTCATCAACTTTGTAATAAATATATAGAAAGAAGTGTGTATTATAGTAACTTTCAGTTACTTCGTCCTCTAAAATTAAAATTTTCTGAATAAATATATTAATGCAACTTTTTCAAAATTAATGAATAATTTTCTTAAAGAAAAGTTGAATCATCAATTAGAAAAATATTATTTGTTGTAAATAAGGTCATACATATCTGTATCATGATTAATATAACGAATAACAACTATCATAAGAATTATATATATTTGTTTTTTAAATAAAAACAATTTTTTTTACATAATATTAAAATGTTTGAGACACACTATTACATTTATTGAATTAATACACTAGAAATTTATTCATTTAAGTACAGAGCAAAGTTTGTTTGTAAGTTATTTTATTCTTTTCATTGATTTTTTCTTTAAACTAAATAAAATAAATTTAGATTGAGATAAATAATTTTCTTAAAAATAAATTCCTTCATTTTATACACGTATTTTATATATAATTCATTTTTATATTTTATAAAAAGACTATTATATAAATACATATCGTATTTACGCATGAAAACTTAAATTAATCGTGTAATCCAATTTTTCATTCTGTTGGTTAATTGCTGTTAAAATCAAAAATTATAATAAAATGACGAAAAAAATTAGAGGATATAAATTGGCAGTTAATGTTCCAAAATTATTAAGGGTATTTTTCTTTAAATACAAAAATGTAGCCGTTTAGAATGAAATAAATTCGTATAGTGAAATATCAAGACGCGGAAAATTAAGAAATTTTGCTAATAAGACCTTAAGTAACTTTTCAGAAAAAAGGAACTATTATTATTTAATTATAAAATTTCTCAATTTTAAAAGTTTTTATGCATCTATAAATGTGTGTGTGTATTTATAACGTAAATAAATTCTTATTACATAAACATTTTGATAATTTTCTTTAAAGATCTTTATTAAAATGTTTTAATTTTCTCCACTAAATCAAGAAATATTGGCTTTTAAAATGCATACTATTCTTTTCATTTACCAATAGTATTTTGTTAATTATTTACCAGGAAATAAACTTAATTACTTTTTACAAACCATTGTATATATTTAATATGAGTATTGATTAACTGTATATAATACATAAGTAGACAAACACATACATGCATTTAAATGCTAAATAAATGAAAATAAAGAAGGGTATAGCAGATTTAGTTTCTAGAAAAAATACTAACTATTAACTGAGAGTTACATCAAAAATGTTTCTTTTATTCAAAAAACAGTGTAGTACTTGTCTTGCAAAATTTCCTTTTCTCATAAAAATATTTTAAAATAATGCTACTGAATATTTCATTTTTATAAACTTGTAGATGAACTAGTAAATTAAAGATGCATGTTACGTAAGTAAAATAATCAACTGAAATTATATTTTGTTATCAAGTAACTATTTTTTTTTAAATAAGCAGTATGTATTAAAAGGATAAAGATGTTGATTTTTCCATTTGTGTCAAAAACATAGTGCTTAAAACTTTTAAAGTAATAACTTAAATTTTATTAGTTTTTAAGCAAAATATTCAACATTTCTTTTCTTGATTTATTTGTAATAAAAATTGTAAGTTAGTGTCAGTTAATGAATCTTTCAGGAAATGTCCAGATGAATACATACTGGGAACATATTTTTAATTTTGATTTTATATTTTTAAACTTTATATTCAGTCCTTTCCGTTAAAAGTCATATTTCTAAATTTTTTACGGAAATATTTAATTACATAAATAAAAAAACAATATGTTATTTTTTACGGAAATATTTAATTACATAAATAAAAAAACAATATGTTATTTTTTATATATTTAAAATATATAATATATTATATGACAATAGTATTTACAAATCAATTCAATTGATTTTAATAATTTTCTATAACAATTAGCACTATTTATATAAGTGTAAAGAAGTGAATTGTAAAAACCTATTACAAATATCATAGCTCAATAAAATTACAACTTCATTAACATAATTAATCTCAAACACAATATAATATATAGCTACTTTAATATAATTAAATTTATACTGTGGTGACAAGAATTTGCTTTTGATTAATGAATTTATTTTAATGTCTTTTTTAAAACACACTTTTAATCATAGCAGTACTTAAATTTTCTTTTAAGGTGTATATTTTAAAAATATATTTTTGCCTATAATTTAAAAAGTATATCGTAGAACATTTATTTATAAAATTGTACTGTAATTAACTATAATATCATTCATTTTACAAAGTATTTAAATATATATATATATATATATATATATATAAATTAAATATATAAATTTATATTAATTAAAACGTATCAAATTAAAAGTAATTTTCGGTAAATCTTTATATAATTAATATTACAGGCTTTAAAGTTTTTAACAGAACTTATAAGAAAAATAGGCCCGTGTGTTACAAGTTTCGTACATTTTAAAAGCAATTGTTTGCAATAATAAGTCAATTATCATTTGTTTACAGCATTATAAGTTAAAGAATAATAATGTATTGCAGCTTGTAAAACAGCACTTGAAACTGATGAAAAACTTATTAGCATAAGTATTTAAGAAACTGAATAATAAATTCTCATTTATGTGTTTCGACATTGATTTAAAATCACAAAATAAATTTTAAAAATTTCTTATCTAATTTTAACTGTAAAATATAACCATCACAGCACTATAAAATAAAAAATAACAGTATTACCACTGTACCCTATGGATCTGTTTATCATAAAATTTATTTCCAGTTATATTAATGATTAAAAATGTATTTAAATTTTATTTTTAAACTATTTTTTGATAGAATTCTTTTATCTATCTATCTATATTTAAGCAATATTTAGTTTTTTCTTAAAAATTACCTGGCAACCGGAGCTCATCACTAGAGGAGGGTGCCGATTTATGATTCCACTTGTCGCGATGTTCGGAGATTTAAATAAGATCTCGTTTTCCAGCGAACACGTTGTTTAAGAGATAGGGGGCGCACCTAAGCTAATACTTTTTTCTTTTTATTGAATGAGGAGCGGAGAGATGATTGGTTAGATATATAGAAACATTAGTTTGGGAACATCAGAGTCATCTACAAAAGAAGAAAGTAATTTCCTTCCTTCTTTTGTGAAAACTTTGTTAAAATGGAATTCAAGCAATATTCATCAAATAAATTAGACAAACTCTGCTGATGTTAAAATGAACTTGAAATTTTATCATACTTATTAAGACACTAAAATATAGTCGAAATTATAACGCTAAAGTATGTGTTGTATCGTTTAATGTTAAAATTTTACCTTAAATAAAACGAAACAAACAAATGAAAATCCACGCAGTTATTATATATGCTTTCAAAAAATTTAATAACATTACACATAACATTAACATTCATATAATACATACACATAATAACATTTGATTCTAAATAACATTTATGAGAAATTCTAAAATCTAATTTTTCATAAATATTAAGGCACTTTTTCAAATTCCATTTAGGTCATATTTTATCATAAACAATTTAAACCTATTTTATGTCAACATTTTTTCTTCGTAATTGTAGTCCGAATCTTGTGCTAACTTATCGCTAACTGTAATACGTTAAGAGATTATGTTACGTTAAGTTTACGTTATGCATTTTATTCTTGAGAGAATCCTAAATCATTGTATTAACTTTATTGTGGCGTGAGTGTTCTACTTTTCAATAGAATTATAAATTATGAGTGATAAAATAGATAAAAAAAATGAAGCTTTAATACTAAATTAGGAATGAGTCCATAAAGTCTTAAATTAAATAATTTGAGATTTATAATAAATAATTTTAGATACGTGAAAATTGTTTTCTTTTAAAAAATCCCCGCATCTGGTTATAAAATTAAAATATTGATTTTAAAGTAATCAATAAAATATTTTATAAATCGGACAGTGTGATATTTTGAGAGAATTTTTATTTGTGATAAGTCGTTAGAGTATCAATGTGTAACAGAAATGCTTTAACAATAATATTTAAACAAGTGTTTGCTTTTAAAGTAATTTAAAGCAGATTCTATATTTATCGGCGATTAAATTGGTATGATGTGTACAAGATTTAATTCTATTATTAATAAAAAATATAATTTCTCGCAAATTTTAAATAAAGTTGTTATATTTAGAAAAAAAGAAAAGTTCCTTGAGAGAATTCAGAAATTAAATTATTAAAAATACTTACCTTTTAAAATAATATAAGCAATTTTCAACTGCATAAATATGCATTAAAATAAAATATTAAACAAAACAAAATTTACATGTAAACAATTTTATAAAACCTGTGTGTAAACCTTTTTATAAAAGAATTATGTAAATGATTAAAACCATTTCCTTCCATTATTATTAAAATATTTTTTTAGCAAATAATCATTTATAAATAAATAGTCAGTAAGTAAGTAATATTTACTGCAAATAAATCAATATAAATACTAACATGATATTAAATAATTTAAGGTGCTATTAATTTGGTATAATATTTGAGATACTAATGAGGATAGAAAATTAAGAAATATATCTAATATTACAATTAATTTTTTCACTTAGTTCAAAGATTTTTTACATAATTATTAACTATTATGATAAAACAATGAAACTGAATAAAATAAATTAAAAATCATAACAAATTGTATGTATTAAAGATTTCTGAAGCATTAAGAATCAATATTTGTCTCAACTAAGTTCTAGTTAGAAGTATAACATTTAGAACTATCATATAGTATTTTCTTGTCAGATAATATTTTATTGAGCTATTGATTAAAGGATTTCAGATATATGATTATGACTTAATGATAATCTTTTGCAAATACTTATTTCATATCCTCAAAGTATATAATGCTTTTATACAAATTAAAAAATAATTATATTCTGTAGCAATACATTGCCAATAGCAATATATTTTAAGTCTATAAACTAACTATTCGTTTTACGCAAACGAATTTGCTAACGAACTTTCAAACTGTAAATATCAGGAGATTTATGAAAATATAAATTAATTAATTTCATCCTAAGCTTTTGAATTATTTCGTAAAATTAATTCAGCCGACAGTAATGAATAATTATATTTATTCTGTATGTGTAATGTATAACAATATTTAACTTTCAAATAAATATTTTTAGAAATAACTTTTTGATTTTGTATACTTATAGAAAATATACTTAACACATTAAAAATAGAAAAATGCGTTATTCTTATTGCACATTATATTTTCGATTATATAGAAAAAAGCATGTTGGATGAAATTTTTCCTTATCTATACACATATACGGATATACACAATACATCTGCCATTACAAATATTTTATTTTGTGAAAATTTATATATTTATATCAAAATGCTATATATTTATCAAAGTTAATTGAGTTTAAATTAAAAATAACTTCACTCAAAAAGCGTTAATGAATAAATTGCATTTACCCTATGTCAGATGCTCAGTGTGAAATATAATATAGATAAAGGTAGTTTCTTAGAGTTAACAGTTTGGTATTTTTCCTTTAGAAATAATAAATATTTCTTATAGAGATTGTGGCAATCAAACTTACATATTTATGATGTTCTATCTGTTGGATTACAACAGAAGAATCATCTATTTCATTCAAAAAAGTTTTTATTTTAAATAACTTTGGGTGAGAAACTCCTTGAAATTCTAAACTATATTTTCTTTTAAAATAAAAAATATAAAGTAAATTTTAAACTGCAACTGTTAATAATTTGAAAAATAGTTCGAAATCCTGTTTTAATGATTTTCTGTGATTGCCAATTTTGATAATATTAAATGTATAACAATATGAGTCAAAAGACAGATTGTTAAATCCATCAAATGGATTTTTAAAGTCAATAAAATAGAAGTTTGATTTTGATTTTAATTTTTGTTTTTAACTGTGGGTATGTAGTATTGTGAAAAATGAGTTCAAACAATAATAATCGTAGAATATTTGGATATTTCTCTCGCTTGAAATAATATTTAACATTTTAACATCTAGCATTAAATAAATCTGTGTTTGAAGAGTAGCAAAATTTAAAAACAGGTTAAAAATGTTTTGATTTTTAAAAATATTCTTTGCATCATATCGTTTTTTAATCATTATTTTTACCACCAAATCATATTGTGTAAAGAATCATTATGTGAGATTCATATAAATCGAATCTCAGCCTTTTATTGAGTCTTTTCAAGCTTCTTTTAGTTTCTTTCAAATAAGTTTCTCTTATTATATTTACATTATGTGTGAAAATAGTGATAAAGTAATAAATATATATTCATCTATCTGGAGTAATTTGATAACATAAAAATGATGTTAGTGGTATCACTAAAAATGTTATTATATATGAAGGATTATTATTTAGCTAAAACAATATTATGAAATTTAATTAACAATTAAATAAGTTGCATTTAAAATAAATAAAAAATATAGCATGAAAAATTGGAAAGGATTATTTTTTACATTAATTTTACTCTATTTTTAAACATTTTTTTTTTTCATCTCACTTTTCATTTTTTACTTGAAAATATTATAGAGATTGGAAAGCATAAAAATGTATGATATTTTTTTATAAATAGAGGAAATAAAATACACTTCAGAAAACAGTAAGTTTTCAATAATTTTTTACCACCTGTGAACAGATTTTTTTTCCAATGAAAACTTACGTTTAAAGAAATTGAAACAATTTATATTTTTCAGATTTACTAAGGCACACAGGACTCAACTGAAATCCAACCGGATGCTCAACTGAAGATAAAGGAAATTTCAAGAGTAAGTTTAATACGGTTTATCATTGGGATGGAATTGGATTTTTATCGACTGGTAAAAGAAAACTCCAACGTAAGAAAAATAGGAATGAGGAAAGAGCAAATAGAAGAGTAATTTAGAAAACAGTAAATGTGTATATAATCATTACGTTTATCTAATTATTTTAAAAATAAAGATAAATAAAATATATATTAATTTGCATATTGTGCTTCATCTTTCACAACAGTTATGGTTAAGAGGTTTAGTTTGGAGATTTCAAGTTACAGCACTTATAAACTTGGGTACATATTTAATATTTTTTTATTTTCTTAGAAGCGATTGTATGTAAATTTTTTGATTCAGGTACAATTTCCATATCTAGACTATTCAACAAATTTCATAAACTTATCATTATTAATTGAAAGATAAAGAACACTTTAAAAGTGATTTACAATCAAATAAATATCAGCAATTCGTTTCCTAATATTCTAGTCAATTTAATTATAGGGGTCTCATTATAATGTTTTAAATTTAATACTTGATTTTATTTAATGTTCTTAATTTAATACTTGATTTTATTTAATGTTTTTAATTTAATATTTAATTTTATTTAATGCTTTTTTTTTTTAAAAAAAGAGCAATTAAAATTTTTTCAATACTGTTGTTTATTTATCTCTTAGTCACTAAAATTGTAAATATAATTTTAAATCACACCCACCTCACATAATTCTATAAAATTGCTGACAATGTCTAGAATAATATGAAGTTCATAGAATAATATGATGTTTCATTTCTATTGTTTTGTAAATGAAAAAGTTTTAAAAGAATTAGATTTGATTTTAGTTAGAGTGTGTTAGAATATATTTTTTAAATAAACAGAAATAGGTTAAGATTATTAATATAGAGAGATTATACAGAGATAATTTTCATAATTCAAGGTATAATAAAAATTAAATAAATAATAACATACATATTCAATTTTTGAAGCTTTTATAATGCTCATAAGACTAAAATCATATGTTTTAATGCTTTATAAATATAATTTTTAATGTTACTTTTTCTGAGTGCTTAAATAAAAAGAATTTCTTGTGAGATAAAATAGGTCATCAATTTATAAGATAAACGATATAATTTATCATTTTGCTGTCAAATATATGAATACTTTTATTGTAAAAGAAATAATGGATAATTCAAAAAATGACATTATTTATCAGTCAACATGACATATTATCAATAATATATTTTTCGTAAGAACTTAACATTGAGTGTTAAAATATTTTTTATAAAAATATATATGATAAATTTACAATTTTTGTGATTTCAAATCAAACGAAATATGAAATGAAAAGCTTTACACTTCATATTTTTTCTTGTTGCAAAAAATGATTTTGACTGCAAAATATTATTTTGTTGGAAGAAAAATCGCCCTAAGAATTATTTAATATTTTAATAGTGCAGATACAATTCACCATCAAACTTATACTATGCCAAAAATTGATCTTACATTATCAGTACACTTTGCAATAATTTTCTTCTGTAAAATTATATACAATGCTATGACAAAGAGATTTTAATATAATACTTACCTCCAGTTGCTCGTTATATGTAATTTTTAGTGGAGTATTTGTATTTTGAATTATTTTAATGACATAATTTTCTTAAGGAAACTTATTCGGTCTCTTTATTTAAATTTAAATAAAGATTATAAGATATTCTGCGAAAATTCAATTTTACAATTATCGGTAACAAATATTTAAAACACATTTTAATTATTATAATATATTTTTTTAAACGATGCAGTACTGATGTTTATTGATTAGTAGTACTTTACTTCGTCAATTATTTGACGAATTGGAAATGTTTGCAGTTAATATCATTTAAAAAATCTCAACATAAAAAAATCTCAATAATATTTCATAATATTTATAAATAAGTGTTTCCAATTGTAAGAATTTTTAGTGTAAATGCTATATTTGATTGAGATTAGTTTTGAATATTAAAATTTCATTTTATAGAAAATCACAAAATTATTTAAAATTTAAAGTGAGTTTCGAACATCAACATAAAATTACTATTAATGTCTATTGTTGTTTCAAACTATTATTTATCAAAAACGTTTTCTAAATGTAATATATATGGGAGAAATGCCCTGGTAAAAGAATGATATGTTTTAATGTATACCATATTATTACTGTGTGTATGTGAAATTAATGTACTTTGAACTGTCACAAGTTTGGAGAAGAGAAACATTTATAGATGCTAAATGAGGAGTGTAGGAAAGAATGATAAATTTTATGAACTCATGTGTGATCAAAATCTGTTTATCATAAACCATACTATGAGAAATTAGACTATCATGTTAATACATGGTTCTCAAGAAATTCATTCTATTATAAATGCAGTTTTATACGAAGATTCAGATCTCCAAGCGATTTTTGATCTAATTAATCTCCAGAAGTTTTGGTCCCGTTAGAATTTCTAATGATGTTAAATCATTACTTTTGCCATCGTTAGTTCCTCTGCTTTTCTTGGTATCAAAAAAAGTAATCGCATATACAAAAAAGAAAGAAGCATTCAAATAATCAGCATAAAAATATATCATACATATCATACTTTTTTTGACTTAATATATTAGATAATCTAACGAACAATGGATGTCGTAAGGCAATTTAAAGTCAACCACATAAATTTCCTTTTTGGGGGCTTTTACATAGGTATAATGGACCACTTAAAAAAACCCAGAAATCTCATGAGCACTCACTCCGACAGATATACATGCAGAAAGTGGACTTGTAACATCTATCTCATATCCCTTAATGGGGGTTGGAATCAAACCTGAGATCTTATGTTTCAAAGACAATTGTATTATCATAGACCACAGAGATCCGCACTTTTAAATATTTAATAAATTTCAGTTGTTGTTCGCAATACTTTATGACAAGATTTCTTTGATGTATTCTAGTATCCATAATAACAGCTGGCTGATAGACTTGCATTTCATGAGTCAATATCAAAATCACTTAGACATTCTATCGATTTATTTCATTTGCTCAGTTAATTGATTTATTAATAGCATTTGAGAATGTATTTGTTTCTATATGTATGCATATGTTCACTGTTGATACAATTATGAAACTCTAATGTAATGAAATATGGTGCTTTTAGTTAATATTTAAACAGAAATTATTCACAAATTTTGTTTAACTAAACAAATTTCCGTTAAAAATTGATCATAAAATACCATTAATTTGTACAAAAATATTTTTTAACACGAAAATTATACTTTTATTTATTGTAAAATACTTAATAAAATATTTAAAGAAAGAATAAAACGCTTTTTTTTATTGAAATATCATTGTGTAACATTTGATTTGATATTTAATAGATAACTTATTATGAATATATTTCACATTTACACATAATTTGAGTAATACTTCAACATTAAGATATATGCGAGAATGTATGAAGTAATGGAAATTATATATTACATCAGGCACTTATTTAAAAAAAACAAATGATTTTTCAACACTAAATGTTTTGTGTTAAGTTTGTGTATTGCACCAATATATTGAATATTATTGTAAATATTGTTAGATTTTAAGGTGATATATTTGCTTTGTGATAATGAATTTAGTAGCTTAGTTTTATACAGAGAAGAATTTTCTTGTCCCTAAATCTCTCCCATTGTGACACTTAATTATTTGTTGAAAGTTTTTGCTTATTTCATTTAATCAGCATATTTTCCAGTTTCTATTGTTTTCAAATCACAAATGATTTGCAAAATTGCATTTAAATACTATAGATATAATGTTTAATATTATGAAATTAATTTTAAATACTTATATTTTATTTGAATGATGTCAACTAATTGCAATGTATGTAATGCTAAAATGAGTTAATTAATTAAATAATTTTTAATTTGGGTTAATAAACATTATAGTATGTCTAATAATACAGTTTTTAATATATAACAACATAGAGTATATGTTTTTCTTTAATAATAATATACATTTTAAAAATTCAAAATGAAGTACTAATAAATATTTTATAATCTAAAAATTGTCCCTTTTTTGTGGTTCTAAATTATATTGATAAGTATTCTTCCATTCTTCCAATTAAAGAAAAAAATAACCATTGCTTATAATATATATATATAGACATTAAGTGTAAATAAAAGAATTGTGTACATATAACAATTGGTAATAAGTAAAATTTAATTACACATTTTTATGTAGCTTATTAGGAAAACAATTTTGTAAATATGGCGCACTTTTTTTTATTTTTTTTTTATTTTTAAAAGAAATGGATATTTAAGTGAATGGTAAAACAAGTTTATTTATAAGTGTTTTTCTGTTATAACTGAATTACAAACCTTTCGAAACTTCTTTTTTTATCACAGTTGAAAGCCACAGCATTTGATTGCATTTACTTTCAAGTTTCTAAATGTTAAATGATATTGTAAAACACATCACCGTTTGTAAGTTTCAATTCTCTAAGTGTTATTTCTCGTAATTTATCAAAACCGAGTGTCAAACTGATACATTAAGACTTATTCTTAAAAATGCTTTAGAAATGGAAGAAAAGAAAAGACATCATTATCTTTTTTTCCGTAAGATAAATTGCTTTCTTTTGAGTATTCAAAACATTGGGGAAAAATTTATTTTTAATCCTTTTACATCATTTCTCTTTTTGACCGATAGTATTTAATGCTTACTTTTTATTTTCATCTTTAAAATAGAATGTAAATTTCTCCATTGATATATGGTTTTAGCAAAGAAAACAATTTAAATGGACTTTTGCGTTAAAAGAAAATGGCAGCGATGTGTATTTGTTATATCTGACTTCTTGATCATTAACATCAAAAAATATTAAAGAACCCAGAAATGGATATTAAAGAGATACATTTTAAATAAAAGATATTATTAAATATCACATATATTATAATTCGTACAGATATTTTAGTTTAAAATATGCTCCAAATATGAAATATTGTAAACAAAATACTCAATTCTCAAGTTAAATTAAATTAAATTAATTTTATTGTAACGTTTTTTTACAATTGTAGGTCAGTTTAATGCTTTCAATGTTTCCAAATTTCAGTAAAAGTTTTCGCTTGTCATTTTTTAATATTGCAGAATTTATTTTAAAGTAAATGAGCAATGTAAAGAATTAAATAAATAAAACACACCCATTCTAGATTCTAATATATTTCCAAAAAGCAAATATATAATTATAAACACTTTGATACACACCTATATATAGTACATATTTTTAATAAATTTAATCTTTAAATTTTACTAAGCATGGATTTTTTTTTGATTATATTTAACATATTTTTTGAACTCACCAATGATAATGTTTTTTTTTTTATCAGATCTTTGAAATAAAATTAAAGGTATTAATTGAATACAGCACTTATGAAAATATTAAGAAAACATTTATAGAAACATTAGAAAAAAGAAATAAAATTAGACCATTGGAAAAATAAGACATAAGTATATTTTGGCAATATTTTGATCCCGATTAAATTTATAATGTAGCAAATATATACAATAGTAACTTCAACTTTCATAAACATCCTTAAACACTGATTATTCATAGTTTTTTTTAAATGCAAAATGAACTCATTTGTATATGCACCTTCAAAATATTGCTATTTTACGAATTTTTCATATGTAGTTATGAACGTAATTAACCCTAAATCAATTTATGTATAAGCGCAATTTTAAAATCCTGTTTTAGGCCATACTTCCCCTTTCATACATGTCATCACAATTTAAAATTAGTTTCTAATTATATTTAAAAATTTAAACATACATAATATTGCCACAGAAGTATAGACTTGATTAAAACTTAGTACCGACGAATGAGCTTATAATTACTTTATTATTTTTGAAGTGAGGTATATAGTTTATGTAACTGTATTTATGAGAAATTTTAATTCTTTAATGTTCATTTTAATTGGACAAATTTGGATGACACCAGGAAATAATTTATGTATGTAATTAGTCAGTTATTAATGCTTAAAATTAGTGAATCATTATGTATATGGAATGAATAGTAAAAATGCGAATGAGTATATTAATATATATGTTTTCTGTATCATTAATATAAAATATTTCCTTAACATCTCATTTAGAAATACATTTAATGCTCGATGTTTCAAATATTGCAATATACAAGTTGCTATTAGGTAAGCACAGTTGTTTAGTCAATGATAATTATAAAAGTTTTGTAAATCATGTAATATTAAACTATAATCAGAAATTTATAAATACCAAAAAAAAATCTGTTATCGAATACTAAATATTAATGCTTGTAATTTGTTTGTTTAGCTGTGAGAATATTTACAGAATTAATTGAATTTTTGGTAGCTGAGTACTATAAAATTTTAATTAGATATTGGCGTTTCAAATTTGAGATTTAGTAATATCAAAGAGTGATACAGAATAAACTATGCAATAAAGTATAATATAGTATAATAAAGTATTATAGAATAATAGAAGATATTTTTTTACTTTGTAAAAGCATTTATTATTTTTCATTTTTTTTATCAAACATCTCATTCTTTATCTAAAAATTATTATCATATAAATTAATTTTTTTTAAAAACAAGCGTATATGATAATAATTTTTTTACCGCGTGAGTTTCTTATAATATGAGAGATAGGCAATTAAATGTCATTAAAAGCAGCAGAGAAATTTAAAATTGATTGTAATTATTTTTAATCGTTTAAGTTTTGCTTCATGTCCTGGGCATAATTAGTTTAAAAATATATGTCATAATATAATAATCTAATGAATTTTTATAATATTTAGATTGTATGATTGTTTGATATTTGTCGTGATAATCTAATAATAATTAAATATTATAAATTTCCATTATAAAACTAGTAATGTTACTTAAAGATAATGTTGTTATTTCATATAAAACTGACATGTATTCACTAAAATAAAACTATTAATAATAGGATAACTTATTATTTGACCTCATAATCACACAAATATTCAGAAACTTTGGATTTATAATTCCTATTTAAAAATAATCATTAATATTATTCTAGACATAGACAAGGATATAAATTATCTCATATTATTTTAATTTAATGCAATTAAAGAAAAAGCGTATATGAAATACATAAATAGAAATAAAATGCAGATAAAAGATATTAAATAATAGAAAAATCATCTATAAATAAAAATTTATTATTTCAATTGATGTATAATATAAGAAGCTTCAGAAATAATTGGAAAAATGTTAGGAATACTTATATGTATCCAAAAGAATACTTGTATTTCATTTGTATATTAAAATTTTTATATGATTTAAGAAATCCTAAGCATTTATTTTCAATATTCTGGAATGTTTTATATAGTTTTGTATCAAGCATGCAAAAGTTTTAAAGAAGTTTAAAATTGTTAGACTAGAATTTGGCAAAATGCAACATAAATATTGCACAGCAATTAAGTATAAATATGAAATAAATATTTATTTTTTAAAGTTTTTTTGAATGTGTATATATAAATACAGAATTTTTTTTATTAAATTATAACGTAATCAACTACCAAAATAACTTTATAAAAAATTTAATATGAAAGTTCAGGAAGATCTATGTGGTATTAGGAATCACATTTCTTTTACATTACGAAAAAACAGCTGAATTGTAAAGTATTATCTGCAAGGATATGTTTCGAAATTTTTCAAAATATAAATATAATCATTTTATGCAAATTTTAGATAGACAAGGAAAAAATAAAGATGTTTTGAATAGACATTTTCTATTTCTCCAATTTTAACAACACTGAAATCTTTCTAAACTATGTCTGAGAAGCATTTTTTTGTAAAAATAATGTTATAAGGATTTATAAGGATTTATTTTATATGAAATATAAAATCACGTGATAAATGCAATTTTAATCAATTTAATGAACTCTTTTAATGATTTATTTTTTAATTTAATTTAGATTCATTAGCAGCTTAACTCTTAAAGCTGTGTGATTTTAACCAATAGTACAATTAACAGTGAGTTTAGTAACCTTTTTCCATTTCCAACAATTTGAAAAATTTAGCATTTTGTGTGAAATCACATTCACCCATTTAATCAAAACAATTAAATTACTAAATTACTCCCATTAAGTGATAATTTGCAGTTAGCATTTACTAATGAGACAGGCAATTGTATGTTTTAAGACCATTTAGAGAATCTGGTGGTATATGAACCAATTATAATTTAGTATACCAAAATAAGCTCACGATTGTTCAACTCTCATTAATGGAATGGTAAAGTAAACTAATCGTAGTTTAAGTTGAGTCTAGTGATAGTATTCTCATAGAAATTGAACTTCCGGTTCAAGTTATGCACTCCAAACAGTAATCAAAACGGCTTCGAAACTATTCAAGATATTTTGGAAATTGTTCATAAGAGTTATGTGTATTATATGATTGTTAAGAGAACTGATTGAAATAGTTGGCGTTATCAGTAAGTTTTTGAGTAAATTAAATGGAGGGAAAATTTGAAAGACCGGAATTTAATACTTCATCCGGAAAAATTCCATTTAAAACTTTTAAACTCATTCTTTCTAATATTAGAAAAGTCTAAAGTGATTGAAAATGCAGACTAATACGCGTAGTGATAAATAATGCGGCTCTTTATTTCAAAGAGCTTAAAATAATAATGAGTACTAAAGAAACAATGAAACTTATATTAAATGAAGAAAGTAAATTACCTGTATAGAAAAATATTAGCAAAATAATTTGTGTTAATAGTTACCTAAGGAGACATTTTATTTATCAGATATTTTTATTACTGAATTTGCATAAAGAGATATTGAATATTGAAAAGGTAAAATTATATTTTTGAGTAGAGTTAAATTAAACTGAATTCAAGCAATATAATTTTTTCTTGATTTTTTTATTCATGATGTAATATTAAATACGTAGATGTAAGACATTTTCAAAAATAATTAAAGAATAAACAGCTATTATAATAAATAATTTGTGCATTATGTATGTAAAACCGATAAATATTTTTTCATGAAAAATGCTGTGATGAAAATAGGTAATGATGAACAGTATGCAAGAAAATTTATACAACATTACTCTTAGCACTTGCGTAATTATTTCTAATTTGCTAATTTATTTCTTTATAAATTATTGGAAATAAAAATCATTTTAAGACTCAAAATTTACTTTTATTTTAGATAAACGAAGTTGGATAGTTTAATTCAATGCTTTTTGAAATAGTTTAGTCGTCGCAAATAAAAAATCAGAATTATTAAAATTTCTTATATCCTCTTAAATGGAAAACTTTTTATAGGTAAAGGATTAAAATTCAATATAATTTTTGCAATCTAAATATCTAAATTATAATAATTTATACGAAATAATACATTTGCATTGCTTCTCAACAGCATTTACCTTCCATTATTTTAGCACTTTGAAAGGTGATTGTGTAACAGTGATTGCTCGTTTAATGAGAATTACGGTGATCAAATTATGTAACAACTCCACTCAAAATGAAATTGCATCTTTATAAAATCTTTATCCTTTTTTATTATGTTTTATTACATTTTGCTTTTTCTGAAATAAAAATGTTTCACTATTCTTACTCTGAAAAATATTTAATTCATTTAAACCCTGAAGAACAGAAGCTTGTCTCCCTTGGTATTGAGAAGAATATATTCAGATGGTTTCGTGGATTTCTTAGCCAGCCTTTATATAAAATCAGATTTGGTAATAAATATTCCAAATACAGTGTTCTAAAAATGGGATTACCTTAAGGTTCAGTATCCAGTTATACCCTCTTTAATATCCATATAAATTATCTTGTCAACAAGCTCGGGAAGATTACTGATCTTAGAAGCCTGCTTTATGCCGATGACCTTGTTATCTGGATTGAGTCTCCCAAGAAACAGGCTGCACAAATATATAAGCATGGCTAGAATCTGGCACTCGAGATCCTGGTTTGACGAAAGTAACATGAAGGTTAATCTTCATAAAAGAATTTCAGTTACTTTCTCTTCGAAACATCAACCTTTACATATACATTTATCATATCGAGGACATGCCATTTAGGAAGCCGATAGCTTTAACTGTTTGGGTGTTACCTTTGATAGAGACTTAACTTGGAGATCCCTTGCCGAAAATATCATAAATTGAGTCTCAAATAGAATGACGCTTTTGAAAAGACTGGCTGGTTCTAGATGGGACCTTTCAAGTCAAACCTTAAATTTGACGTATAAGTTATTTATTCTACCTATCATGACTTACTACTGTGAGTCACTGATTACTGCATCTGGATTGGTGACTGAATTACTTGACAGAGCCCAAAATCAGGCCGTACGGATCATCACAGTCAAAACAACTCCGATTGATAAAATGCTTATGATAACAAAAAATAAACCCTTAAAGAATATTTTTCAAGTGGGAGCCCTGTTACTATGGGAAAAAACTGATACAACTACCAAACAGCATCCCCCTTTTGTGCAAACTACATTTGGATTCGAAAAGGCGTTTGAAGACACAGTATGGTTTTGTGCAGGGTGTTTTTGAACTAAAACAATTGCTCGATATAGATTTCGTCCGTGAACCTCTGGTGTCATCTTTGGATCCATTTATTGATAAAGATTTTCGAATCCGGACTGAGCTTATCCAGGTGGTTTCCAAAAGGGAATAAAATACCGTAAGTTTAAGGGTATTATGTATATAGCTTTGGAAATGATTGACATTATGTATTCTGAATCTGATTGGGTACATATCTATACAGATGGAAGCCTTTTAAAGGACTCTGACAGAGTGGGAGCAGGGGTATTCTGTCACTTTTTCTCTTTTTGTCTAACAACTGGTATATTTACACCTGGTTTTGATGGTGAGGTTGCAGCTATCTAAGTTGCCGTTGCACAGTTGCATTGTCATCTAAATTGTTTTGCAAGAGTTGTTATCTTTTGTGTGTAGCTGTGAACTCGTTTTCTGCTCCTGCTTCATTCGACACCCTTGAATGTAAAAAACAATTGAAGAGTTTGTCTGAGTATTTCAAAGAAATTGTCTTGCAATGGATAGTTTTTTTTTGGTGGCATGAAAATCTTATGCAATTGTATAATTATGCGTGTTTATGTAGAAGATAACACGTAGGGAATGAATGAATTTACGTAAATTTTATGAATTGTTGAGGAGTATCTTCAAAAATTCATAAATTTTCCTTTCGCAAATTTATTTATTGATTAAAAAACAAGTATTTTTTCTATCATATTTAAACTATTTGCTTACTAAATGGAAACGTTTTTGATTAGCATTTAAATGAAAAGAATATTTTATATTAAATTATATTCTTATTCAAACACTTTATAAACCTCTTATTTAAGCTATTTGCTTACTAAATTGGAAAATACTTTCCTTCGAATGTTAATCAAACATTCAGATAAAAAGATTATGGTTTGATAGTAAACTTTCCTTTAATATACAAAAAGATTATTTGCTAGATAAAAAGGATTATTTTTACTAAAAAAATAGTCATACTTTTAAAACCTCACTCCCGATATTAGAATTAACTTGAAATACTTCATATAGAAGTTAAATATTAATATAACTTTCTTTTTTTATTATTGACTCTTAATACATCTTCATAACAGCAACAAATACTCTCTGATTTCTCTAATAGTTCTTTTTATATGTAGATTTCAAACAACATTTGGTTGTTTGTTTTGGAAAACATAGTATTATATTCGAAATCTTCTTAGATATGCTTCAAGATGAATTTTTTTAAATAATAATTTTTTTAATAAAGATAAGATAATTTTTCATAGTTTTTATACGCAAATGATATTTTACTAATTTTTTTTATTAGTTAGCATTTTATAAGGGCTTTTTGTATTTCATATCAATTAAAATTAAATTAATTCTCAAGATTTTACTTTTATTTAAATTTTATAAACATATTTATTACATAAATTTGAAAGAATATTATATTTTTATGATTAGTTTCTATTTTTTTAACGATCATATTTAGCAAGTTGGCATATAACTTCAGATATTATTGATTTTTTACATTTCGTCTATATAAATCCTCCTGGCATGGATATTTAAACTATCGAATTGAGATACATTATTATTATTTAGATTAACAGTTATGAATTTTTATACAATAACGCGAGCATCTTAGTTTAATTAATCATCTAATCTACGTTACTGAAAATTAAACATTTAAATATAAATACTCAGTCTTTCAATAATCTCTAATGAATAAAACTCAAATGGAAACTCTTGAGTTTGAAAAATAAATTTACAAATTTATACAATAAAAAATCATTACTTTCTTCATTATTCATATTATATTTTTTAACCAAACCCTTAACTTATTTAAATTTATTAGTACATAATATAGCCCCAATTTAATCAAATAAAATGTAAACATATTAGGCTTTAAAATTTTTTTATATAGTTTTGTAAAAGGTATTCAGGTTTTTTATTATTGTAATAGTGAAATGCTAGATATTTGAATATATATTTAGAAAATATAAATATTTCCATTTAAATTTGTATGATTTAAATTCTGGCATCAAAGTTGATTTATAATTAGAAATTATAAAATAGATTTATACTTGAATTTGAATCATGAATAATTTTTGATATATTTCTAATATTTCATTAATGCAAATGTATATTTTCCACATTTAAATTTCCCATAAGAATTTTCCAGTTTCCATAAGAAAATCATATTCAGAAAATATGGGAAACTATAAAATGATTTATATTTGATCTATGTGCAATGAAAGAAGTTTACGGATATATAAATATGTAAAGAAAGTTACTTATAAAATATTGCAAAGAATTTCATGGAATAAAAAGAATTCATGAAATTCCAGTTCCACAAAAATGATTTTGAATTAAAATATATGAAATTATGTAGAAAAAAATGTATAGTGTTTTAAATAATAAAAAAATAAAGAAGCTGAAACACAATCTTTATATTAGCAAGAAATTATAACTATTCGTAAAAACTGGTTATGATTTGGTAATTGCATTTATCCTAGAAAAAATGGCTCTACCCTGTGACTTAAGGTAAAATAATTTGAAAAAAATGTAGTATTGTGATATAAGCTTCCTCACACACATATAAATTACTTAATAGTAATGAGGTTGGAAACTTTTAGATCTTAGGTATTGCTAAAAATCTATGCATTATACCATTGTGTCGTTACATCTCGATAAGATGAAGTACAGAAATTTTGAATTACCGTATAACAATTTCATTAAAAAAATGAGAAAAATGCAAAAAAACTCCATACATATTTATGCAGTTGACGCTCATTTTTACAAACCTATAATTTACAATCACTCATGATTTTATGAATAATTCATTGGTCTCAAACATATTGCCATAGTAGCAATGATAACTTTAATTTCCAATTTACAACTAAAACTTTCATTTTTGTGAGCTAATTATTATGAATCTCTCAATTGCTTTTATTTTTTAACCATGTTATCAGTAATTATTTCATTTTTCATGACTGAGAAGCTTGGATTATCATTTCTATTGAAGAATCGTATAGCCTTCAAAGTGTCGAATGTTATAATTCGGAACCATTGATTAAAATGAACTATTGTTGTTGTAATTCCGAATTTGTAAGCAATTTATATAGAATGTTTCCTTTCTAATGTAACATCTCACAAATCTGTTATGTAAGACATTTAAAAGAAAAAAGCCATCAGAGTATAATAAATAACTTCAAGTTCAAATGTTGAAAATTTGAAAATGCTTAACGAAATTGATATTTTAGGTGATTCCATTTCACTTGTCAATTTATGATTGCAATGATGTTGCAGAAAAACGATGTTTTGACTTGACATCATAAAAATCACTTCATCTTAAGGAATCCATCGTAACTGAAAAAAGCAAAAATCAAATATTTAACGATTTAAGTTAAGACTAATTACTCTTCCATGAAATGCGACAAACTTGCAGCCTAAAATATTATTTCAGGAATTTTTGAATAAAGACTCGATGTAATTTTTTCCTAAGAAATATCAAATGATTAAACTATTAGGAATGCAATGAAAGTGAATGGTAAAGAATTTTTAAATTTCAAACCAGAAGAAACTTTCATAGTGCCGTAACCATCTGTAAATTAAATAGACGGATGCCTAACAAGATTGAGATTTTTATTTGAAAAAAAAAGTGAAATGCTATTTTATATAAAAAAATTTGCTTTTAAAAATAAAGTTCTGAAACATAAAAAAAAAATGATAGTTTTGCATGATTTTTTTTTTATCAATAATATGAAAATAAAAACTTTTTTTAAGTACGAATTTTATTTTACATGTTTTTTATAAAGTGTTCCTTGAATAACCTAATAGCATTTTATTTATAAAGAGAAAGAAGTTTAGTGAAAATATTAGTTCAAATATATAATACTTTTCCAATTTATGAACTTTGAATTTTATGAAATGTTTTGTTGGTCACCAAGAGTTTGTAAAAACGAGCTTTTTTATGTAACACAGTTTTCTCTTAAAATATTTAAAAACTAAATAACTTTAAAGTAACTACATGATGATTAATACCTTATGATGTTTTTTTTTATTTTACTCTCCCAGGAAAATATGTAAATAAAATTTTAGTTATACATTTACAATAGAGACATGATATGATACCTTATAGAGAAATGTGTTATGTTTTATATTACAAGATTTGATTATCTTGGCGTCAAAATAGTATTCCAACCACCTGAGACAACTTCATGACTCAAATCAATGGCTCAAGGTATTATTTAAAAGCTTAATGAGAAGAGCATCACTAGAGATTATAATAATCATACGAAATCAATTAATGTAATAGAAGTTGGGAAGCAATTTTCAATTAAGTATCGAAATTGTGTCTTTGTCATTAAAAGAATAACATCAAGATTAAAGGGATGTTGGAATAAGATAGAGCTATCTTCAGTTCAAATAGATGATGCAATGGAATAGTCAAAAAATTAAATTTTAAGTATATTAGAGCTTATTGAATAGATTGAAGAGAAAGCTAAGCTAGATATGGATATTGAGGATTTATAAATTTATTAAGTTGTAACGAAATGCATCTGATGGAAGTAACATTCAAAAAGAAAATCTAATTAGTTCTGAGAGAGAAAGTATTAAAAATTGAGAAACTATTAAACAGTTAAAAATTGGAAGAATGCCTAACCTTAACTGGGAACTTGGAATTTGGGATTCAAGAGGCTAAAAATTTAAAATAAAATTCACTAAATAGTCTATAATTATACTGTAAAAACTACAATGATTAGTAAGAAACAGTTATAAAAATTATCTATTTTAAATGGAACAGAAAATGTAAGAAATCTCAGTACAGAAAAGGTACAGAAAGTGAAAGTGAAATCGTTCAATACAAAGCAAAATTATTGTTTGATTCCACTGAATAATGATGAAAAAGAAAGCTATTAAATTAGGTTAACATTAAAGACATATTTTTGTATTTTTTAAGTTTTTATGTCATACATATATTTATATTCTTAATAAAAATCAAATTATTTTTTTAAAGTAAAAACATATTCATTTCACTAAGTTTTTGAAACATAATACACCTTCTTAAATAGACATTGGGTATTATACAATGCATTTCCTAAGAACCTGTATACAATATTATGAAAGGGTTATTTTATATATCTATATATATTTATGTATTCAATTATTAAAATAAAATTGATCACATAAATTATACATTTTTAAATTGAATAATAATTTTAATTAATAAAAGATGAAGTTATTAGGTAATTTTAGGCTCACCATCATTCTTTCTTTTGATATATGTATTTATTAAAGTAGTTATACAATGTCCTGGATAATACAATCTAATTTATAAAACTAATAATGTGTGTAATTAGTTTACAAACATATATCATATTTAAAATAAAATATACAAAGACGTAATTTTTGTTGCATAGTTATATCAATACACTTATGGAAAGACTTAGAAATTTATAAATTGTATATGAGTCACAAAAATTAATAAAATCAGATACAAATTTGATATTAAAGCCGATTACTTGAGGAATGCCATTGTTTCCTTTTTTATTTTTTTATAA